>BGPR01018561.1:0-30657 GCA_013235015.1 Araneus ventricosus | reverse complement strand
CACTTTGAACACCAAAAATAAAGGTATATTGTGATAACTAATTTTTTTCTCGTTTTAACTCGTTTAGAGACGTCACAATTTCGGAAATCGAGAACAAACAAATGTGGTTTTTAAACGTTCATTTATTCATATTAATGTGTACAAGGTATCTTTTTGTACTAAATCGAAGAAGCTCTACAATTTTGTAATTGACCTTCTCCCCGTATCTTGTACCGTTTTCGAGATAGGATCGTTAATTCCAAAATTTGCCGATAGATGGCGTTGTAAGTTGTCTCATCGAGTAGCGCATATCCTCTTTACTATACCTAGATACCAACTTTATGGCCTAAGCTGTCAATGTTTAGAAGTTAAGGGGGTGTAACGGATATAAGAGGTAACCCTGTATATAGATTCTGTGTGGTCGTAAATAGGGATAACGAATATTTGATGAACTGTTATTTACTACGCAATATCAAAAAATCTCAAATACCAGTGATGCATACTACTGACAAAAAGGTGTGATTCAATTATTGGTAAAGCGTTTCAAATTAAAAAAAAATCATTCCTTTTTAATATATTTATTCTAAGATTTAGTTTTTAGTTCTATCTTCTGTCAACAGATGGCGACATGGAAGCCCGTTTTGTTGCTTAGAAAGAAGATTTTGGTCACAGTTCAGTTCCCGCCAACTATCGCAGTTTCATTGGTATTTCCTGTGACGCTATGAGTCACCATTCTTGTGATTTGTTGTTTCGAATGATTACAGCTCTATCGATTACAGCTTTTGTAAAACGATAGAAAGTAGCAATAATCTTTACAAAGAAATAATCACCGGGAAGCTTAGTTAGCTTGTTACCTCCGACTGTTAACTGCGATCGGAACGGATAATGATCGGATTTGTGTTTCTCTGCAAAGGGGATTCAGAATAGCGAACAGTGTTGATATTGGCTTCCGCGCTCGATGGCAATAATATTTGTGGTTAACTTAATTGATAGGAACTTTTTTTAAAAAACGTTTTCGTTACAGACGCCATCTATTGACAGTATATAGAACTAAAAATAAATAATAAAATACAAAATTTTGCGGAAAGTGTACTAAAAACAAATGACATTTTTTCATATGTTTATTTTATTAAAATACTTAACATACATTTAATAAAAATTTGAAAATTAAAAGTGCGATTGAAATCATACTTATTTAGAACAGATATTTAAAAATAACAATAGCAGAAATATCTGTTATCAAAATTATCGTGGACTATACATTCTTAGTCATAAAAAACTTTGCCTATATACAAATATTTAGAGGCTGCTCCTTTCTTCAATCGAAGAGCAGTGAGAGTTATAGTTCTATGAATGCATGTGCTCGAGACTGTGGTGAACATTAGCAATGGAGCTTACACGGTTACGGTGACAGTGAAAAAAATTCGAATTATTCCTATGATAACACCCACTTTATGGGGCCTGAAAGTACTGCCCGCCGTTGGTAAAAAAAATCAAGAGTGGTTTATCCAACTTCTTTGTTAAACGAGCAGAGGATTTTTTAAAAAATTAAATTTAAAATTAATTGGAATAACTTTCATTAATTATTACTTAACCCATTAGGACCAATTTTAATGCCATACTGAAGTTGAAACGAAATGGGAAATTATTGAAATGAAAAATGGAGGGGCGTGCCGTTGGAAAGGGGCGGGAACATGGGAGTTACAATTGCTTGAACTCAAGGGTGGCGACAAAGGGGCACCGGGGCCAGGGTCCCCCTGTTGGGGATGCTGTGCCCCCCCCATAGGGAAAATGCTTTGCACGGGGCATTTAACTAGTTGATAAATAAAGATCTAGAGAAAATTTAAGGCCAATTTCAATACACTCGTCCCCCCCGTGCAGCAGGTTGAGCCCCCTGTCGGGGAGACCGTGCCCCTCTCAAGCAAACCGTGTCCACAGTCGGGTAAACTCTAACGCCACTAATGTTCGCGCAACGGGGTGTTCAACTAGTAGAGAAATAAATATCTGACGCAAATTTGAGACCAATTTCATTACACTCCTCCCCCGTACATCAAATCGTGCACTCCCGTAGGGCAGACACTAGCGACACTTTTGCTTGAGTGGTAGTCTTAGAAAATGCTACGAATTGAATATATTATAAATTTTATGTTATTTTTTGAAACCCAATATGTTGAGGGGACAATAGAATGTCAGATTCGCTATTTACTTAGATATAGCACTAATGATGATTGTGGGGAGGAAATTGTCTTATAATTCGGCTGCAACTCACCCTCTGTACGCAATTGGTTGGAGATAAACTCATTACCTCCTCCTTAAATCTCTTCGTCACTTTCCATTTGAAGTATTTTGAAGATCTTTCACCTTGTATTAATTATTGACAAATAACCTCCTATTATTAATTTCAGTCGATTACCTTACTATCCTTGAAAATTGTATTAAAACTACAAAAAATGGGATATTCTAAAAAGTATTTTGAAATGATTTTAGTCGAGGGATATTATATGCTGTTAAAAACTTCAGAGCTAAATAGAATGTAAATTTTGTTCCCTTAATGGACAAGAAGCATTAGGTGGCTTAGTTGACGTTGGCTCAGATGGAATTCTTGGTGAGGGGAAACAAATATGAACGCCCACGCAAATCCAACTAAAACCCGCTTTATGGCCTCAATTCCACTTTACTTCGTGGTAGATGCACAACCGGAAGCCGTTTCTACTGATGGAAATTTACTTTATCATTCTTAGAGATTGACTATTTAACAGCTAGAACTAAAGTTATGAGGTGGTGACAGGTTTGAAAATTCCAAAACTTGACGAAAATAATCTATCACTCAGTTTTATGACATTTTAGGCCTAAGCGCGACCGGAAGACATCAATCAATTTTATTGCTTTTTCATCTCACCAGTTCGCAACTTTTTCGCAATAAAATGTATTAAGAAAAATTTTGAATCTCTTTCTGACCATCTTAACGGCTAAACTAACGTCACGAGATCAAACAATAAGGGAAAGGAAGAGAGTAAACTTGGATTTAATAACTTTAGTCATAATTAATTGCACGAGTAGACGGCAGAAAAAGTGCAAGGAAATATTTAAAGGGCTTGGAAGGTTTCTCTGGGTAACAAAGCCGCATTCGTGTAGCACATTAATTAATTTTAGCAAAAGATTCTATGCTGGCAACTCGTCAATTTTCCAAAATATTCTTGAGAAAATTGTAATCGCTCTATGGTATGCCAATATAGATGCAAACTTGCGATTTTCTGCTGGGGCAAACAGGAACGCTTTATGGATGCTTGATTATGTAAAAGGATTGCATCCATAATATTCATGAAATTAGAGCAACAACTTTAGATATAAAAATTAACAACATTTATTTAAACATTAAGAAAGTGCTAGTTAGATATTAATGGAACACCAAAACAGATGAAATTCAGTTAGCTGGCGCATGAACTTCTAGTCCGCTGTCTCGTGCATCGCTCGTGTATTGCGCAGCTAAGTAGTTTCAAGAGTGACGTCATCGAAAGGAATTCAGGATCGCCACAGTTTAAAAAAAACTCGCCATTCGGTTTGAACATACAAGGTGCGTTCGAAAAGTTCGGTGAATGGTCTCATAAAATAAAGGAAACAATGTATACAAACAAAATACCTTTACTGGCAATCAAAGTAATCACCATTAGCTACAATACACTTTTGACATCGGTTGTACATCTGCTGGAAACTGTCAGAAAACGCTTCTTTCGGTATCGCTCGAAGCACCGTTGTCACACATTGATGGACCTGCGCAATGTCCGAAAAGCGTAGACCTTTTTCTTACACTTTTGCAAATGTTCATGAATAATGTTGCTCACACTGTCTAGGCTTATCTTCAATTCTTCTGCTATCATTCTCAAAGACAGCCGTCGATCATCCGCAAGCATCCGTCGCACTCGATCAATGTTGTGTGGAGTTGTGCTTATTGGTGGTCGACCCGAACGCGGCTCCTCTTTGACATCTTCCTTTCCGTCTCCAAAGCGTTTAAACCACTCAGAAACACATTTTTTACTCACTGCGTCCACAACGTACATTTTCAGTAACATCTCATGTGTCTCCGTCGCCGTTTTGCCTAATTTGAAGCAAAACTTGATGTTCACGCGTTGCTCCATTTCGCATTGACGGGCCTTCTCCCAATCACTCTTTAAATTGGTCGTAGCGCGCACTTCCGCTTAACTGTCGTGATTTGGACGCTAGGGGGCACTAGTTGCCATGTCTCTAATAAATAAATGTCTCTCACTGCGTCAGCGTGAGCGCAGCATCCGAACCAGCGCGGTTATTCAACTATGGTACCATTAACCGAACTTTTCGAACGCACCTTGTATATTTTGAGATACCTTGGATCTCAAAAATTTTGATTCTGATTCCAAAAAATTAATTTTCTTCTCTCTAATTATTTTTAATTTAATTTTACTGATATTAGACTTTCGATAACGGGAGAATGAAATTTAAAAAAGCTTTACAAAATAGAGATTCTAATAAATAAGCTGATTCTTATGGATCAGTAGATTCTGATTTATAAGAGATTCTGGTGCAGAAATTCTTTATCTTATCTCAAGGAATTAGAAACGAAACTCTGCAGCACCTTTTGATAACCCTTGGGCCTATTAAAGAAGGGCAGACTATGGAACTAGATAAAAATCTTTCCTGCTTTACAATATATCCGTACTAGCAGTACCAGCACGATGCTACCAGCGGTATCATGGCTTCAACATAATGAAAAAAATCCCAAAATGCCATAAAATAATGTTTTGAAGACGAAATCAAAACAAAAAATATATATTTTTGATTTTGCCTCCTTATTTTTCTTGGCAAAAAATGGCATTAACTGAAAATAAGTTTAATGAAGACGACAATGAAATAATTAAGTTTTCTGCAAGAGAAGCTATTAGAATTTCAACTGAGTAAAAAAAAAATCCTGATTTTCGGAACAACCATTTCGTTAGCTCTATAAATTGGAGTAACAATTATGATTTCCTTGCAGAGGTCTTGGCTGAATTGAGAGAGCGTATGACGTCACCTGCACGCGAGCCAACGATATTGGTCGATTTTGTACTACGCGACCCCGAACGAAATAGGCTTTTTATCCGTGGTTCTTCTTCCGAAGAAAATATCTGAGCTCCTCAGGGAAACAATTAATTAAAAATGAATGAAAAATCTATTTTAACCATTCTTGTTTTAGTTCAAGGCGAAAAGTTCCAGTAACTACCTCAAAAAATTTTAAAAAGATAAAGAAATTATAACATCGGGTCCAGAAATTTAAGTTTTAAAACTGAACATTTTCGGGAAAACTAACTATTATTTAAAAATTTCTCAAAATTCAGTAAATTCGTTAGACGTTCAAACAATCTTCATTAAAACGATAACTGTTTGATCTATCCGTTGCTGCATCGATTGTATTTTTACTATTAATATAAAATTTACTACGGCTAAACACTCGCGAAAAATCACCCGAAACAACACAAAATATTAAATAAAAATATTTTCTACTTGAAATTTAAAAATTCAGGCTTTGATGCGCATTGATGCATTGAGTCACCATTACGACTACTTGTGTGCAAAATTTCATGGCTGTAAGTGTGATAGATTTGTCAGGACATCGCACACACACGCAATAGTCAGGGATGGATAATAACTAGGCGGAAACACTTTCTATAGATTGATTATACCGATGGCAGATTGCTTCAGTGGTTTTAGAGAGAAATCCAAACAGATAAGTGACAAAGCATCTGAACCAATCGCTTATTAGTATAAGTAATGCCTTACTGAATCAATTATTATAATGAAAAAAGTTTTAAAAGTTTCTCTAGATCTAATCGGTTGCAGATAAGATTTTCATCTAAAACTTAAATTCACCCTTGTCCACTGACTAACTATTAATTTTACTACAAAGTTATAGTTAAAGTTTGTTTATTAAATTATATGAAAATTATAGTTTTATGATTTTTATTTCCCCCTCTCCCCCAGCATTTGTTTTTGACTATTGCAACCCAGGAAACCATTTGTCTCTTATAAGATTTCCTTTAAGATTACTTTAAGGCACATACTGCTGATTCTGGACAATTTACTTTCAAACAATTAAACTAACAATTCAATAAGCCTCGAAAATTTTAGTCTATACCGACGCATCACCCCATCGACAATGATGAAGTGTTTCTTGTTTCGTTCAAATGTCGGATGTCAACTTCCCTTTTTTCCTAGTCCATCGATTTTGTCAACAGGGGATTATTGCTCCTCTTTCATTTGATAAAGAGATTTCTATTGATGGGCTCTTTGAAGGAAAAGAAACATATTTAGAGATCATGCTTAAAGTTTCATATTATAGGTTAATTCTAAATTTATTTAAAGTTTGCTTGTTATTTTATATGGAAAACATAGTTTTATGGCTTTTATTTCCCCCTCTATCCAGTACTTCTTTGTAATTATTGCATCCCAGGAAACCATTTGTCTCTTATAAGGTGTCCTTTAAGATTACTTAAGGCGCATACTGCTCATTCTGGCCAATTTCCTTTCAATCAATTAACATAACAATTCAATGTGCCTAGAAATATTTAGTCTACCGTCGCGTTGCCCCATCGACAATGATGAAGTGTTTTTCGTTTTGTTCAGATGTCGGATGTCGATTTCCCTTTTTTCCAAGACCATCGATTTTGTCAACAGGAGATAATTGATCCTCTTTCCTTTTACAAAGAGAGTTCTTTTGATGGAAAAGAGCCATGCTTAGACACCACGAAAAAAGTTTCATATTAAAGGCTAATGCTAAATTTATTTAAAGTTAAAGTTTGTTTGTTAAAGTATATGAAAAACATAGTTTTATGGCTTTTATTTCCCCCTCAACCCAGTACTTGTTTGTAATTATTGCATCCCAGGAAACCATTTGTCTCTGATAAGATGTCTTTTAAGAATACTTTAAGGCGCATATTGCTCATTCTGACCAATTTCCTTTCAATCAATCTAAATAATACTTCAATGTGCCTCGAAATATTTAGTCTACCGTCGCATTACCCCATCGACAATGATGAAGTGTTTCTCGTTTTGTTCAAATGTCGGATGTCGACTTTCTTTTTTTCCTAGCCCATCGATTTTGTCAACAGGAGATTATTGTTCTTCTTTCATTTTATAAAGAGATTTCGTTTGATGGAAAAGAGCCATGCTTAAACATCACGATTGAAGTTACATATTAAAGATTGATGCTAAATTTATTTAAAGTGTATCATCAGCATGAAACTAGAGAGCAATTTGTAGTTACGATAAACACTACACCTTATGAAAAGATTTACCCATATTTTTCTGACGGTGTGTAAAATTATGGACATTGTAGAAAATACGGAAAATAAATTTATAATTTAATAAATCATATTGAAATATGACTATATATACTGCTTTCTGAAAATATATCAATAAGCGATGTTGTTTTCCTGGTTACTACAGAAGCATGAATCAATTTAGTCAGCATGATTGAAAATATCATATGCGTAATATATCACTAATTTCAGTTGTTTTGAATAGGAATTTCCATAAATTGCTCACTCAGACAAAACTTATTACTCAATCAATGTATTTGCGGCGTCTTAATTGCAGAGATGATTCGAATTCGTTTGCCGAAAATGTTCAAATTTGATGAACAGAAGTGTCTTCCGACTGAAACTAATTGGAAAAAATAATATTGGAATTTATAAGACTTTTGGTGGTTCTTAGTAGTCATGGAATAAGAACCTTTCCAAATCGGTTGTGATAGCTTATATAAATCTGATTACATTTCGGTTAATCTGAAGCCAACGGTGCCCACTTACTTTGTTCCTCTTAGGATCGCCAACTCTCTGCCGCCAAGAACAGAGATGAGAGAACTTTTGTTTTGGTTGCGCAATGAAGTTTTTAACGAGTAACATGTGCGCATGTGCGGAAATTAATCTTTTCATCGGTGCTTTGCACATCACGCTGTATTGTGCCTCGCTTCGATTGGACTGTTTTGTTCATCTCTTCGATGTGATTGGTCGATTCATTCGAATTTCAATAAACCTTCGTTTGGAATTCTTCAGTTTTTATCACAGAGAATATCGGTTCAGTATTGTGTATGTTATTCTGTGTGTTTCGTTTCTCATTGAATAAGCGAAGCTACGAGTATTCCGCTATGCTGAAAACGAAGCCGCTGGTGTTTATTTCAGTTGATAATAAATTGTCCGGTACACGCTTGAAATTCCACAGGCATTGCGTGCGGAAATTCTCGTTTTCGGAATTTTTTTAAAAAGCCTAGATTTCCAACATTCGATGAAAAAGCGTAGCAACTAGTTTCCTGCTGTGCTGAAAGCGAAGGCGTTGATGTCTCTTTAACCTTGCTGTTCTGTTCGGGTCAGTATGACCCGAAACGTTCTTCAACTTCTGATACAAAATTAGAGATATTATACTGACATTTCGCGAATTAATTGTTAGTGAGGGTGATATGTTATATTCTCTGAAAAGAATTTTCTTTTATTTACATATTGTCTGTCTATTTTTTGAAATTGTATTAATGTATCGTTCGGGCCAATATGACCCGAACCTGTTTTTCCTTAATTGAGCGAAAAAACTTGCACATTATATTATTAATTTAACAGGAAACGGCATAAATAAATTCCTGAAAAGTCATCTAATGTGTTTTGTATGAGCAGACAAGTTCTGTCAAGGTCAGAAAGACACATAGCTGGTCACGTGATGCGATATTTTCAGTAAGGTTGTAGGATGCTGCATCGAATCATTTTGTCTGTTTTGAGTTGTATGAGAATCCAACATATATACCGAAATATCAATAACTCTTGACACTGTAATGACGTGAAAAATATAAATAATAGCGATTCGCAGATATTTGATGGACACTGAAATAACTCAACTTATGGAAGCACCTAACTGCGAAGTGAAAGGCTTTTCTGAACATGAAAATCACACAAGTGAGAAAGGTGCAACTTCTGATTACGATGACTATATTGTTATTCAAAATATTGATAATGCGCAGCATATTCAGTCCAAACATCAAAATATAAACTGGTCATTGGATCAGCCTCCTGGTTTTGGCTGCCTGAATTCTACCAATTTTATGAAAACTTCTCTAAGCGTAACTAGGTATACAACATCAAGAAAAGGGTTGTAAAAAGTACATTTGAAAATGTATTCAGGTCTTCAATCCAAAATGCAATCATCAAAAATCACAATTATTGAGGTTTTTTCAATTGAAAGTGAAAAGGTATATGGAAAAGAATGGATCATCATTCTTATGAGCACAATGCCTTATGATTAATCCATTAGTAACAGAATTGACAAAAAGCCGGAAATGAAATTAGAGTACGATACCAGAAAATGAGCTCTGAATACTCTTAATCAACTTTTGAATACATTTATTTAAAAAGGAAGAAGAAAACGCTGCCCTAGAGTTATAGTTTTTAATAAGCTTAATAGTTCTTATAAATGCAATTATTTTCTGGACATGAATAAGTAGCAATGGAATGAAAACTAATCTACGAAAATAATTTTTCAGAAGAACTAGACAAATTATTAATTGTTTCATATATTCAGGGAAAACAACATCTCTATGCAAATAAAGAAACACATAATATACTCGAAAGAATTCAGGATGATTGACAAATTGGTTTATGATTAACATCCATTGCTAATTTACAGTTGAGTCATAAACTTGCCTGGTGCATGTTCAGCCAATCAAGCAATGATAATAAAACAAATATATCATGCAAGAATTATAAAAACATATCTGAAAGCAACATGTATCATATTTTTTGTTTGAATTATGTAAATAAAAAGGAAGGTAAGATTTTTTTAATATTCTAATTCATCTTTTTATTTTAGATACAAATGCTTATATTTATATATCCATTGTATACTTTTTCAAATATGTCAAGTTCATTCTGTTGAAATATATCTTATTTATCTTGAAACATAATTTTGTTCTGAAAGCATGGAACACATAGGACCCTGTATTAGTAGTACCTAGTACTTAGTATTTAGTGTCCGGGTCATATTGACCCGAACGTTACACGTACAAAGTGAATGCGAACAGAACAACAGGATTAAGTTTAAAAAATTGCCCGGTACACAAGCAGGCATTGCGTGCTAAATCTCTCCTTTTCGGGTGACGCATGCGCAAGAGAGCAATAAAAAGCGCACTGCACATCCAAAACGGTACTTGGCGACGTCAAATCAGATTACGCCAAGAAAAATTGGCGAGAAACAAGTGGGCACCGTAAACTCCAGGTTCAACTACATTTCAAATAAAATATATTTTCAAGTTTCTTTACAGACACAAATCCCAGACAGCTCAAAGAAAAACAGCTGTTGGAACATGAAAGTGTCTGCAAACATTATTACAGAAGTGCGCTGTTTTCACATTATATTAAATAGATTAAATTTATCAGATAATCTAAGTCAAATATATTGAATGCCTGTTTATTGGAAATGTATTGAAAGAAAAGGAAAACCATGAATAAATGGATGCTATTTGACTAATAGATAAAATTTTTCTTGAAATTTGTAAAACGAATGAGAAAAGCAATAAAGATAGTGACTTCGTTTAAATGTGCTTGCATAAGAGTGCCAAGCTCAAATGCTAACAAGAACCAAATAAACAAGGTCTAAGTTTATGTAGAACGCAAATAAACTTAAATTATTTTGGGAATGTAGGTTTATTTCGAAAACACAGTAAGAAAAGAAAGGCGCAGTTCGGGATCGCGCCGTAGTTTTTTTGAAAACGTCGGGATAAAATCATAAAACAAGTGTTTCGTATTAATATATAATTTAATTATCATAGTTACATAATAGATAAATCACAAGCTACCACAAACCCTAGCTACATGCGATAAACTTATGATTTATCTATTCTGTAATCATTATACTATTCTGAGTAAATATTGTATTAAAGAGATTGATAATTAAATTACATATTAATACGAAACACCTGTTTTATGATTTTATCCCGATGTTTTCTGGAACATCTACGGCGCGGACCCGAACTGCACCTTTCTTATATTTGATTTAGAGTAGCTTTTGATGGCGCCATTTATTGACAGTATATAGAATTACATTTCGCGTATACGCGGTAAAACATTATTTACTACAATTGCTCATATTTCACGTAATATTTAAATTTTTGAATTCAAATTTTGATACAATGTTTCCTTTACGTATTGTCAAGTATTCTGTAAGTTTCGTACAATTCGAGAGAAAGAAATGCATGTTATTATCAAAACACTTGCGGAATTTGAAATTTTCAAATTCATACCGATTTTTCTTATATTCTGATAAATATTTTTACTGTCTCACTTTTAGGCCTAGTAATACTCTTCATGCTCTTTAAAATGAGACCAGAATCAACCTCCTAGCTAAACACATTTCCACGCTACACTTATTTATAACCTTATATAAAAATATTTCATAACAATCACGCGCATCCACCTGCACTGGTACGATGATGTCACAGGCAAGACGGATACTATGCGACAAACTCTTACAGATATGGTCTATCCGTTGTGGGGTCAACCATTCTTTTCGCATGATTAGTCTCGTAGTTATTAGCGATTCAAATCTGACAGTATTTTGCCACACAAGACAGTTCGACCAACTATCACTGTAACGAGTGGAAAGACGTTTTCACGTCAGAAAGGAAATAGGATAACTGTAAAGTCAATGTCTTCTTCTTGACACTGTTAGATTGCAATAATTGTATCTACATCATTTTTCGGCTTTCTCAACATTTTTAAATATTTATATCTTTGCCACAAAAATTTAGTTAGCATTGCGTGGCAACTCGGGCAACTTTTGAAATTCAAACGGGTATTTTTGGCAGTTTTACTTAAAATCTAAATTTTTCTTAATTATTTACTTGGTAATTAACTTAATTATTAATTGTCTTGACTTTTATTGTTGTTTAATTCAATTTCTTAACTTTATTAATTTTTAATCAAATTATTTCAATGGGACTATTTCCCCGACATCTTGTTCCGCGGAGGAATTTCAGTGTGAACAGGAGATAGCGTCTCTCTGGAAGCGGTTTTCTTTGTTCTTTTTTTGAACTGTGATTCAAGTGACACAGACGTTTGTGCCGGCAGCTGTAGGCCCGAGGGCCTTTAACGGCTCTCGGGACTTGTTCCCACCTGTCCTTAACGAAAATTTTTCCGTTATAAACTCTACTTGAAGTATGCTTGAAGTTGTTACTATTTTTATTATTATCAGATGTAGCTGATAGAAAGACAAGTTCTACGTAAAAACGATGACAAGATGTTAAACGATTTTTGAGTGTGTGTGCTTCTGTGATTTCTAAAACTGTATGGAAACAAAGAAATGCCGAAATGACGTGCAGTAAACTATTGTAAAATGCTTCACTGAACAGCTATGAGAAATTTTCAACAATTTCAAAAGTCCACGGTTGTGTATTGTCGTCAGCCAGCTACATCCATCATGTGTTTTACTTCAATATGTTGATATGTGAATTCCGTTTTTCTTCATTTAAATTATAAGTTTAACTCTTTTTAAGATTTTACCTCTTCAACGTCCTATCGTGGAGTGAATCTAAAATCTGCAACATCGTTTATTTTTGCTACAGCAGTGTGAAGTAAACGAGTGCATCTAATTACCGCTATTATCTGTAAATTCTGCTAGGTGTGTCACACAGTAACAAAATTTTCAGTTATATTTCATCTATGAACTCCGTTCGGGGATTGAAGATGTTTTGATGTTGTAATAATCGTCATGGTGGGTGTATGAGTCTGCAGAGATTTCTTCTTTTTATTATTTTTATTTGTGGAAGCTACTGCATTTTTGTCTGTTTAATGTGTATTCTATTTTTGTGCATCTAAATAATAATCATATATATTTTTATTTGGCAGCAAAAAAATTATCTATTTAAAATTGGTAAAATAAAAAATATTTAAAGTCAAAACTAATTGAATTTTTCTCATTTACAACGCAGTACTTATTATGTGTTTTCAGGTTTATTTACAGTAGCCCAACATGCAGATACCTGAAAGGTAGGTTTCGAATATAAGGGTGAAATAAAAATTGTATTTTATTGTGTAATTTAAAAATAAAAACTATACGATCACCAATGGTACCCATCCAATATAATAGTGCCTATTAATAGGTACAGATCTAATAGACACTTAGCATCTTTTTTCTACTACCCTCTTCCCAACTTCGGGGATTTCTTTTTCGTATTGATTACTTTAGAAACTGACCTAAGATGAAAGAGAATAATCGTCCATATGTCAGGAGACGTATTTCCTTCCATAAACGGAAACAATTGCTCTCACCGATAAGTATTTTCAAACATGTAAATAATTGCATATGCAAATTTTACAATGTTTGCAAATCTGGCTGGCAAATATTTGTAAAATTTGAGCATCGCTAATTCATTGAAATTCGCCTTCAAATCTGAAAAGCATTTTATCTCAATTCCCTCCATTTGCATATGACTGGGCACTGATATTTATATCTATGGAGAAAATTGAAGAAAAGGAGGAAAAAAACCCGTTTCATTCAAGGATTTAAATCTCAATCCTTGTTTCAGTTTCAATTCTAAGGTTTAAACATTTTTCCGTGTGCTTCGTGATACCTTGCAGTGTCTTCTAAGCTTAATTTAGTCAGGAATATAATAAGGAATTTTAAAAATAAAGCTTCGAAATTTTTATTAAAAATTTTGTTACTTACTTTTATGATTGGTGAACCACAGAGGTATTCATTGAGGGCCACATACGCGAGTTGCGAGGACGACATCCTTGTGCTTACAGAACAAACATACTGAGGTAAAAATAATTGCTTGCTTACTCATCATTATTGAGGAAAAACACTCTATTCCATGTTAGAATGTAACCATTCCAGGCGGAACTTACATTAGGGCGAAAATATTCGTTCTATATGAGTGTCCTCTAAGGGTTTTGATGGAATGGCGTGCTTTAAAGTAGTTTACTGCATATTTTCAGAATTGACGATGATTTTGCAATCTCTTTCATTGGAAGATATATAGAGTGCCTGAAAAGTATCTTTACACTATTATTCTTTGATTCGGCAAGAGATTTCGAGCAAGATTCTATGACGTAGTGAAAATCGACGGTGTAGACAATGTAAAGAATTGTTTTCAGTCTCCAGTCTTATATTTAGTCCTCTCATACCGAGCGAGGCGGTCCGGGGCGGTGTAGAAATTTCCCCTTAAAAACGACGAAGGCCTTTTGAGGGCATGTGAGTATCTGAGATCGCTTAGGAGATAAGCGTGGTATGGGGTTCAATTATCCTTGCCCACCACACCATTTCCCTACGCCTTAAGGGAAGGTTATAGCAGGGAGTGGGATTGTGGGGTAAATGACCACTCAGGTTGGGCGAGTCCAATTCATGTCGTATCCTCCCAAAAAGATCCTATTTAGTAGCTAGAAGAAAAGAGCCGCCTCGTTATTAAAGAATTAAAATACTAAACTTATTACGGCTTTACCAGCGCTTTCTTATATACATTTGTTCTCGAGGCACGCAATGTGAATAATTGTGATTGTTTATTTTTCAAGCTTGAAATTTCAGTTCTGCAAATTTTCAGGAGGACACAGCTACTTATTTGTAAATAGCTAAAATAAAGTATATTTTTGATATTACAAAAGCCTACAACTTTTTACAATACAACTTTTGTCTGATGTTACAACATCCTAACCTAAGTGTTACCTAAGTGTCGGTCTTTCAGGGAGATTTCGACAATATGCATTGAGAAATTTATGCTATACATGAGTTATTAATTTAAATTTGATAAATTACGCAACAACTTTCACCATTTCCTGTGATGAAGTTATAGTGGAACAAGAGTAACAACGTCAATGATCATGCTGTCCTTCAGTGTTCATTTCATTTGAAAAAAAAAACTTTAAGATTTTTTTCAGTAAATAGAAAGACATGTGAAAGAGTACATATCTATAAACTTTTAAAATATATTTTTTGAAAGTGTAAAGATTTCGTACTCCTATACTTGTGCAATACCCAAAACTCATTAACCCTCTCATACCGAGCGAGGTGGTCCCGGGAAGTCTAAAAATTTCCTCTTAACAGCGACGACGGCAAGTCTGAAGCGGTTGGCTTATGTTTTGATGGGAAGTGAGGTTCTGAGATCGCTTAGGAGATAGGGGGAATTATCCTCGACAACCTCAGCCCATTTCCGTGCGCCTTAATGGATGGTTATAGCAGAGGGTGAGGTTGTGGGGAAAATAACCACTCAGGTTCGGAGAGTCCAATTCATGTCGTTTCCTTCCAGAAAGTCCCGGTTTCAAAGGAGCCAGAAGAAAAAAAGTCGCCTCTGGATTAAAGAATTAATTAATTAATTTTACGATGAAACCTCAGGTCGAGTCCTTAGCTCTGCACCTTTCTTCTTCACCTGCTACAATAGAGCTCCTCAGAATTTTACACATAATTTACGCTAAATTTCAAAAAATTATATTCTAAAAATCAGATCTGTGGTTGTTTGAAGTAATTTGACTAAAATACAGACACTTATTATAATACCTGTTTCTTTCTCCATTGCAATGGTTTACAATCATACAAAACCTAGAAACCAAACAATGTTTCATAAGATTCTATTT
Source organism: Araneus ventricosus (assembly GCA_013235015.1). NCBI lineage: Eukaryota > Metazoa > Arthropoda > Arachnida > Araneae > Araneidae > Araneus > Araneus ventricosus. The sequence goes on along the minus strand of BGPR01018561.1, from coordinate 15,067 downwards.
TAATTTCCAGATGAATTGAAGGAAATATTATTTTTAAAAATAAACAGCAACGGGCGATGAAACTTCATGGCTTCCTTTTTCTTTATGAATTTGGCGTTATAAATTTAAATTGGACAAATAATACAGTTGAAAAAAGTAAATTTTAATCGGGTAATATGAACGCATGATCGCTTTTGCTATTGCGTCATCAATTAAGACAATACGTATTCTTCGTTTATAAAATGTGACAAAATTTAGCTTAGTACGTTTTCATTGGACACCAAGGTATATTACGGTGGGTCGAAAAAAGTCAAACAAATTTTTTATGTCGCTACACCGGAGAAAATTTACAAATTGGTGAAAAATTAAACAATTAAAAAATTAAGGAAATTGATTGATATCTTCCGCTTCCACATCGGCCTTAAAAACAGCAAAAATTGAAGAAAATCGACTGATTTTCATATTTCTTAAAAATTAAAAATTTCTCTCTGTATGTGTATTACAACATCAGTTGTTAAGATCGGAAATTCTTAAGAGTAATAAAATTTATTTTATCAAAATCAGCCGATGCAGGAAACGAAGATATTTATCGATTCCCTTACCGTTCTCCCTCGTATAATTTCAAACCAATTCAGAATTTTTCCGCGGTATAACGAAATAAAAAAAGAAAGTTTTATTGCTTTTCGGTTCAACCTACTGTATATGCTAGTAGCCAAAATTGTGAGCAACTCCGAGAAGTGTATTTCTGATATTCGATGGCTCATGTCACACTACATGGTGCATTTTCAATCCCCATCTCTATATACACTAGTAGCCAAAATTGTGCTACTTTCAGGCAGAAGCATATTTCTGTTGTTTGGTGGCTCATGTCATGCTAATTGGGACGTTTCCATTGACAAAAAATGTATACACTAGTAGACAAAATTGTGGGTAATATCTGGTATTTCTGATGTTCGATGGCTCATGCCACACTACATGGTGCATTTTCAATCCCCATCTCTATATACACTAGTAGCCAAAATTGGTTACTTTCAGGCAGAAGCATATTTCTGTTGTTTCGTGGCTCATGTCACACTAATTGGGGCGTTTCCATTGACCAAAAATGTATACACTAGTAGACAAAATTATGGGTAATATCTGGGGTAAGTGTATTTCTGATGTTCGATGGCTCATGCCACACTACATGGTGCATTTTCAATCCCTATCTATATTCACTAGTAGCCAAAATTGTGTTACTTTCAGGCAGAAGCATATTTATGTTGTTTGGTGGTTCATATCGGGCTAATTGGGGTTTCCCTTGACCACAAATGTATACACTAGTAGATAAAATTGTGGGTAATGTTTGGGGAAGTGTATTTTTGATGCTCATACTACCACTATTCCATATCATTATGAATTAATGGAAACGCAATTTTATCAGAATTGTAATTCAATGAATTTTTACTACGTCTTTGTTAAAATATCTTCGGAATAAATGTTGAAAGTGTTTCTGAATTAAAAGACTTGTGAATACTTTTTTATTTTTAATAATGCGGTAAATAATACATTTGTTTTTTAATTATAATTCATAATATTTTGGATTATCGTTGATCGCAATATCATTTAATGGATACTGCCTTTGAATAAATCATTTTTGAAATATGAAGCTAACAAGAGTCTGTGTTAATATAAAATATACATGCTGTAAAGAATTAATTGCAAGCTTTTTATATAAAGTAAGAATATAGATTTTCATAAATAGAATTAAAAATAATGGCACGACGTATTTTAAATGTTTGATTGATTTCAAGCGAAAGAGGTTTGTGCTGTTTTTGCTTGTAGCGTTTTCAGAAGTAGATTTTGTTCATCACTTTAATTTTTTAATTATTCAGAGAAATTTAAAAGTTCTGAAAATAGCATCCATATATGATAGAAATACAACTGATAGCCTATAATTTGCTAATTCCCTATTTACAAATTAAAAAGGTATTCAGGATGAAGTTTAATCATTAAATCTCTTAGCTTAATTAGGAAACTATCATCTTATGTCATTATAGTATCAAACATTTCGGTAAGAAATGCCTAATCTTGTTCAATCTGAAATCCTTTTTTAAAAAATCTAATTTTTTTTTAAAGTTTACCCTTTATCACAATTTGTAAAGCTTTTATCTAAATTATTAACCATCTACTTTTAAACATTCTTATCTCATTCTAATCTTCTTCAATCTCAAATCCTTTTTTAAAACAATCTAATTATTTAAAATTCACCCTTTATCACAATTCGTAAAGCTTTTATCTAAATTATTAACTACCTACTTTTAAACATTTTTCATTCAATTTCACTTTAGATTTGCGTATGATATAATTTTTTAATTTGATTTATTTTTAATGCTAAATTTGAATTCAAATCATGTATTTTTAATTTCATCATATATTTTTACTGCATCGCTTTTTCCGTCATTCATAGATCTTTATGAGTTTTTTGACATTTGGCAATTTTTGTACTCAAGAATATATTAGTAATGGAAAGAGAATAACTTTGTGGAACCGCCGAAAATGCATCACTGTTGTTTACTATAGATATTCTTCTTTTGATACACAGTGCGAATGACTTATTCATATTGGTTTTTTTTTTCTAAATATATCTTAATTTAAAATTTTCGCAAAAATCCGATTTAATAAATCCGATAATCTTTAACGGTACATCAGTTTTGTTACATTCATAAACATTGTATTATACACTATACAGGATATCCCGCAGGAATTTGCGTTGTCAGAAATGATTAGAACTCTTCTGGTAGAAGAAAAAGTGGCCTGTGACAGGTGTCTGACTAACCCGTAAAGAATGTCGTTTTATATTCATCCTGCCGTTAGGGACTTGAGGGAAACACGTATTTGCTTATGATACATTTGTTAAAAATTATTAGTTTATTAGTAAAACACAATGGCTTTTTAGCATTAAACGTTATGATGATATCCACAGATACATTAATCACAATTATCGATGGTTCCCTTTTCTTCTGTCACAAGAGATCAACCACTATGGACGAGTTTTCTGTATTGTTTGTTTTGGTGCATTTGGTGATCATGTTCCGTTTTCATGTGATCCTCCGATTCAAGCAATCTTTAAATCCATTTGGATACTATATTAAACGCAAAGTTCGAATCAGTTCTTTCTTTAGTACACAAAATGCGACATATCGGAAAAAGCAGTCCAAGCTGAAAAACAATCGGGATTCAATAATATAATCAAAGTAATAAACTTACTATTAGAATCAAGTTGTTTTTCAACCGAAATGATGAGAAGAAATCAAAGTTGAAAAAATTAACAATGAGGCTTTTATTTCTAAAGAAGAAATAACAGGAGGTGTTTGATAAAAATAAAATGTCTAATGGAACGATATGATTAATTAAATCGTTGGTTAAAAATTTTATTCGTGAGTGATTATCTGATTAAAAATTCAACCGCCAAACACGCCTTAGAAGTCACCAAAAAGAGCGATAAAGAACAATTACTGCTACTTTACCACAAAATGAGTATCTTATTTTAAGTAAACTTAAATAAAAGCCTCATTTTGTGGAGGAGAGTTACAGGAATATTTTCAAGGTATCTTTAACCCGGGAGCACGCGCTTCAGGCCTCTCAGGCCCGAACGCTGCAATAATTAAAACAGAAAATCAACCTCTAAATGAAAAAGTTCCAAATTCACAGTAGCTGCATTCTAAGTCATTTACTTGCTTACCACATGAATTTTAAGAATTATCATCCATTTCTTATCCCAGAAAAAAAAATACTCGGGCCTCGGAAACCCGATGCGCTTGCTCACGTAACTTTGTAGTATTGCAATGGAGTACAGATAAATCGCGACAGTTTTTCGCCATTTGTAAAATAAATATGAAATTGAAAGATTAGAAAAGTTTTAACCCAACTATCAACTAGTTAATAATCGATTAATGGAGACAATAAAAATATCATTGATGAATAAAGATAAAACCTAATTCTAAAGATGACAATGATTCATATATTTGTGAATTCACAGATTATTTAGAAGAAAGCTGGGATTAAAAAATGCTGCAAAAACAGGAGCTGGTTAGAAACCTGGAATTATTAAATTGTATAAAAAGAATCACGTAAAAATATAAGAACATTTACGCGCAACATCGACATAAAACTGTCGGAAATATTGGTGAAGCAGAAGTTGTAACATTCCTGTACATGCGTATCGATAATATCAATCATTGAGAAGTGCTTTAATACATATATCCAGGTGATTGCAGCTAATTTTGGAAGTGAAAGACGCACACTGCTCCTAAATACTGAAATATTCGTAACGAATAAAAATATATATTTGTAGAATTATTAAAATATTTGAAGAAAAGAAATTAATTAGATAAAAAAATCGTTTGGTCATAGAAGAAATTAATTTTAAAATGTCGTTTGGCTGAAAAAGAAATTAATTTAAAAATATCGTTTGGCTGAAAAAAAAATTAATTAAAAATATCGTATGACTTAATTCTTTTCTAAAGATTATAAAAATAGTATGGCAACGATATATTATTGTTTTTTGCTAACGTTGCCTAGCAACGGAAAAGAATAATGAATTGAAGACGGAATTCGTTGTAAGTGAGAGATGTAATGTTTTGTGATGTAAGTGTGTGTGCCTGTTTTACGTGTTTTGTGCTGTGGAAAACGTCCAATAAATGTATTACTTGATAAAGAAGACATCACGATTCTTCATGCTATGCTGAAATGCATCACAATACCAAGGAACCATAAGCATTCGCCGGTCTTCATTTTTTTTAATGTACTCCTCATAAGAGATTCATCTGCAAATTATTTTTTTTAAATATTTTATACAGTGTATATTAATGCAACAAATATTTTCGACTTAAATAAATGTAATTTCCTGCTCGTCATTCTACTGTTGGAAAAAAATCCTCAAAAGTCTGTGATAACTTCTTTAATTTTTTTGCAAGAAATTAATTAAATGTATTAAAATATTACAACATTTTAAAATGTTCCATGCGGGATTGAATTATAACATAATACTTTTCTTCCACATTATTTCTGATATATATTTTAGATATACTTAATATTTTGAACGTTTAACATCACTCAAATTACAGTTTTTGCTTCAAATGTAGAATTATTTTATTTTATTTCAGAATTTGGAAATATCATTGCAATAATAATACATGAGGTCGTTCTATATATAAGATGTAACATCCATAAATCAATTATTTGCGCGAAATTCTATAAATATGTGTTTATAAAATATATCAGAAAAGTTTAAGAGTTGTAGCTAAAAATGTGAAATAAATAGTGCACGACGCCTTTAGTGCTAAAAATACTATCCATAAATGATTTGTTTATGGAAAATTCTATAAAGATATGCTGATACAACATATGATAACAGTTGTAGCTAAAATATGATGAGTGCAGAGTAATTAAAAATATGGATAATGTCTTAAAGCTTCATTTTAAGAAAATGCTATAAATGTTCTGATAATATCTGTACAGATATCAACAATAAAAATTAAAAATGCTTATACTGAGTGAGGGACCAAAGATGGCGAAAATCTTCTGTATCCAGACAATTGGTGATAATCTGTTATTTTATGAAAGATGAAAATCCAACAAAAATAACAGTTCGGATAAATTTTTTCACATTTTCCACACTATTGTAAGATTAAAGTTTAAACTGCGAAATTGTAAGATATAAGTAACTTTGTGACAATCACATTTTGTCTCGCCCTCCTGCCGGTGGATGGCGCTGCAAGGCATTTCGCAACCAGTAGCAGTATAGACAGAGTGACTTGAATGCTCGTGCGAGAACGATGCCTTTCCCTCTCACGGGGACGGACAAATCTCGCCATGCTTAGCGAGTTGTATAATGTAATGTAATCTTAGTTAATCCAGAAAAATTCTATGTGGTGTGAACAAGAAATTTAATTTAATTCAACTATGGCTCAGCTTTATTTTAACCGTACGTTTCACTTCCTGTGAGTTAGCCGGAAATGTTGGTTAAAACTTGAAATTTGAGCTCGTTATTTTAAATCTATATACTTGTTTCCATATACTTGTTAATTTAATTTTTGTCTTCTTTTAAATTTAGATCCCTTTCGAAGGCGCAAGCGGAAATATAAAAATTGACAGAAATGGACAAAGAACAGTGTTTTCACTAGACATCATAAAAGTGACGAAAAGAGGCTTAACAAAGGTATAAATTTATTTTATTAAAACGGTAATGCAAAACTTGTTTCATTTTGGATTTTGGAACTTTCTACAAAATAAAAAGTTTAAAAAAAATCATTTTCCTTGACATTTTTCATTGCAACGAATTAATAAGACTTAAACGTAAAGCTTCTCTGAAAAAATAGTTATATGAAATTTTATAATTATTTTCGTTGTAATATCATTATATTATTAAATGTACTGTCAAAACTTGAATACATAATATAGAAAAAATCTTTCGAAAAACAGCATTCAGCATTAAAACTGATAGAAAAAGACTCGTTTCTACTACCCTACAGATCTGAAATCGGCTCAAGTGCAGTACATAGAATTTTTATTGACCCATTCGCATAGAATATCTTGTTTGGATCCGAATAACATAATTTTTTTCTGGTTGGATAACATACATTTTCTATACTTAAATTTGTAATAAAGTCAAAGTAGCATTTAATTTAAAACACAAGAATCACCTGGGCAAACTTAAGTATCTAAGATGTCCTTTACGTTTGAAATAAAGATAAATGCCATCTAATAAAGAGGCAAAGGATTAATCACTGTGCTATCATCGAAATAGTTGAATTTCGAAGGAAATTTAGCTTATATATGTAATATTTCTTTTTGGTTATAACTGTATTTTGAGTTTAGAATTAATTAGATTAAAGTATCGTTCCAAAATTACACGATGGCTATTTTTGAAGTTACCTGAGCAAACTCAAGTACCTGAGATGTCCTAATGTTGTTTGATATAAAGATAAATGCAATCTAATAAGGAGGCAAAATAAAATCAGAGGCAAAGGATTAATCACTCAGCTCTCATCGAAATAGTCGAAAGGAAATTTAGCTTAGCGATGTAATATTTCCTTTTGGTTATAACTGTATTTTGAGTTTGGAGTTAATTAGATTAAAGTATCATTGTAAAATTACACGACGGCTGTTTTTCAATTAATTTAACAATTATAAAACGCGTTTAGATTACGACGACAGCATTTGAGCCAGCACCTCCCTCTTCAAACATCCATGTCATACTAAGAGGAGGATGTTTATTCCTGACGAATTTACTGTATACTTTGTTCATGGACATAGTGGATTCTTGGCTGAATAGGGTGTCGAACTCATCACATCACGTCATACTCTGGTTACGAAGCCGAAATTCGGATGTCAACCCATTGCTGTTTCAATTGTGTATTTGGAAATTAAGTATGAAAATTTTGGCTTTTCATAAGCGACTTAAGTCAAACAAAACTCTTTTTTCTTCATTAAATCCGATACCCTTATCGAAATGGAAAAAGTTTTGAAGCGAACTTTAGAGATTCAACTGTAATTCGAATACATACAAAATCATCATAAATAAAAATTCTCATCTTTTTTCCATCCAAGCTTCATTTTGAGAAATTTTAATTTAGGAAAAAAATGTAAAATTTCCTTAAAAATAGTTACATTTATTGTAAATTTTAATTATATAATAGTTAATTTGAAATAAATTACTTATAATCAATTGAACCAATGGATTTTTCCACCATTATAGCTCGGATCATGGGACACCGAGAAGCGTTTTACTTATAAAAAGGAAGAAAAGGATGCGTTTAGTGATGCTAAAGATCTGCTGAAAAATGCAACTTTGAAGGTTACAACAATTATAGTAAGTATTGTTCCATAAAGAAATAGTTTTCAAGTAATCATCTTTATAAACCAATTCGGATACTTAATTTCATTTTTTGTAACTAAAATGTGCAAAAGATAGGCCAATATACAAGGTGTGGCTAAAAAAATGACAGGAGTGCGTGTGGTAGCTGATAACTTTATAATATCACCACAAGGAACCAAGGCCACAATTCTCTGTCCATTGGTGGAAGAACGTCCTATCCAGCAAACTCTCAAGACAAAATATAGATCATCTCATCAAATTCCTAGCGACTAACGGAGATCTAATTAAAAGTCAAAACACAACACCGTCATAGACTCCAGCCTAGAAATAGACACTTCCACAGATCCACATCCAGGAAATTTCACAAGCTCTATGACGAATAGTTTAGCTCCAACAGGTCTTCGTGTCTTAGGTACCCGGTTTTACCCCACTTTCCCCTACTTCACTTTTGGATATGTTTAATCACACTCATAGTATTACTAGTTGGTTTTAAAGGATTTTACAATTTAGAAGAACTAAGACATCGTATATCAGTAAAATATTTGCCTAATACTGACTATAGGCTTGTTGGTACAGGTAGGCTTGCTGAGTAAAAACTTTAAGGCCAGTAAAAACTTTTGAGAAAATGGAAAAATGAAAAAAGTGATTTGGTAAATATTATTGTATATTATTAATTATTAAAGTTCGTTGCTAAGAAATAACGTAACAAACAGGATTTGTAAATATATAATTATCTGAAAAAAGTGGTATATACAAAGTTAGTTTTTCAGCCTGAGCAAAAACTTTAAGGCCACCAGTAATTTTTTAAAATAAATACACCTATATTGGATTAAATATTATAGCAATTATTAAGATTGTGACAACTCTTCAATTTGCAAATTTGTCATACATTTCTTCGAAGTTTTGGTGCTCGTTGTGAAAATGGCGAAAGGTAAGAAGTTAATTGATCATGAAAGAGGGCAGATTGAAGCTTTTTTCTCAACGGAAATGAGAGCCGTACTATAGCGATAAAGATAGGAAAATCAAAGACTGTAGTGAACATTTTTTTTTAAATTGAAAAACAATTATGGTAAAAAGAATACCGGGGGGGGGTGAGATCTAAAGCTTTGTACTCTCGTGATGAAAGAAGGGTTTGCAAACTTGCATCTATTGGAAAGTACTCAACCAGGAAACTTATTCAGACGACTGGTTTAAATGTGTTTGTCCCAAAAAACGATGTATAACACAATTAGAAGGTCTGGAAGTTACATTTATACGGCAAAATTGGCTAAGCCTAAGTTGCTGTAGAGGCACAAAATAGAGCGTTTGAACTTCAGCCAGCAAGTCATGACCTGGGGCAGCCAAAGGATACAAATAATTTTTTCTGACGAAAAAAATGGAATTTGGATGTACCAGACGGATGGAGTATTATTGGCATGATGAAAAGTAAAAGGAATATTCTCCAAGCGCCAATTAGGTGAAGGCTCTGTGATGACCTGGGGGTGCTTTGCTTACAATGGTGTGGGTTCAATTGCGTTCGTTTCGGGTAAAATTAATTCACAAGCATACCAAAGTGTCCTAATAAGTCATCTTTTACCAAATGCTGAATTTCTTGCTGGAGAAAATTGGAAATATCAGCAAGACAATGCACCTATCCATTCGAGTAACAGTGCAAAAAATTGGTTCCAATTCAATAATGATGAAACTTTGAAATGGTCAGCTAAGACTCCAGATCTCAACCCAATAGGGAACTTATGGGGTGACTTAGCAAGAAGATTTTGTGCGAATGGGAAACATTTTACATCATCAATAGAGCTGAAATCTACTATCGAAGACGAATGGTATAAAACAGGCCCCGAACTTTGTGAAACACTAGTTTCATCCATGAAAACAAGAATATTTGAAGTAATTCGAAGAAATGGTTCCTACACAGGCTTGTAAATGTATTTTTTTTCTTATATGCTATTTTCTATGTTGGCCTTAAAGTTACTGCTCAGGCTTACATATTGATCTGTGTGTTCTATAATATTTTCTGATAATAAAATATTTACAAATGAATTTTGCTGCCTTTTTCACTTGTATTTAAGGTTAATAATTATCACTCAAATGATATTTTAATCGTCAGTTAAGGATTTGTCCATTTTCTGAAGTTGTTTTATTGGCCCTAAACCTTTTACTTAGACTGTAGAGAGATAAGTTTGTGCTGTTTGGTGCGGCATTGATTATAATAATATATTTATTGATTTTTCAGTCCTGGAAGTAAGGCGGTAACAGTGGTTTATGTAAATAACCTCCGTAAATGTAACATTTCTGGTTGGGGTCGCCTAAAATAGTAGGCCCACGATATTTTGCGAGTTCTGCCACCCTATATCTACGATGTCTTTTGATATTTATATTAAAGATAGCAACAAAGGATAACACATGAAAGTTGGCCACGAAATCACAGGACCACTTAAAATGCCTACAAGAATGACCCTGACTTAATCCATGAAGTCCCTTTCCTGTTGATTTGTCTGCAGCTACTAAAGTTCACTTTGAAGAAGTGACATAGCAAAGGATTCATTCAAAGTGGTTTTTATAAAATTCCAAAAACTTAATCATCTGCATGCAATTGTATACATGCCTATTTTATTCAATTTCGATAACGAAAATAAAGAGATTGCCATTATTTGAAAGATCCAACTGTGATTCTTGAGTATTGCACTGAAAACAGGTCGTGAGGATACGCTGATTTGAAATGCAGAGATTTGTCTTATTACTCACTCCCTCTTTATAGAATGGCATTTTTTCTTTGATCACAGCAAATTATGATGGCTCTTCAGCGACTATTTTCCTTGAACATATTAAAAAAACCTATGATGATTTCAAGTTATATGTTTTGGCATATAAATATTCTTGGAGCATTTCCATTGCTTTTGGCAACAAATAGAAGCGAATTCAAGGTAAAGATTAATTTTATCATGAATTTCAAAAAATAAATTAACATTGTTTTCGTCAAATCATTTCGCTTCATCCCAGAAATATAAAGAAGATGAATGGATTCTTTAAAAATTACTATCTTTTACGAATCTATTTACTTCTCTTTCATCTATTTGTTATTTTTTTTCTAAATAACAGCATTTAACTTTTGCATTCAAAGAGGTGAATTGGTTGAGAATGGAATAAAAAATAAGTTTGACCTTTCAGAATAATCCATACATGATGAAGAAACAGCCAGAAAACACTTTAGTGGGAAATGACAGATACGAAGGTTTCTGCAAAGATTTACTGGAAAAGTTATCAGAAAAATTTGGATTCAAATTCATCATCAATCCTGTGAAAGACGGAGGATATGGCAATTTAAAGGATGGCGAATGGAACGGAATGGTAGGAGAGTTGCTCAGAAGGGTAAGTTAAATTTCTATCATAAAATATCACCCTTATAAGCGATCTGTAAAGGCTTGAAGTCGATTATTTATATCTAACTCTCATTGCTTTACAGTGAAATTAAAATTCCTTACATATATTATTCGTAAAATTTCTTACTTATTTGACACATCTTGTTTACATCATTTTCATCATGATTGAAAAAGATGTCAAGGAGCATAATTAACAGAAATAAAGGAATGGAAGTGGTATAGTATTTCAAGCCAGCGTGCACCATATATTCTATTATTCGCACTGTTGTTTAGTCTGCATTTTAAACTGAAAACATTAATAAAAAAATGTCAAGTAACTAGGGATTATTGTTCTGATATCAAACTTATTTTATTCTAAATGAATAAAATGAGTAATATTTTTCTTCCAATCTACATAAATGCTTCTTCTGCCACTATAATGTGAATATATAATTATTAACCCTCCGTTTGGCGCGTGAAATTTTGTTACACGGTTAGACGAGTAGAGCTTAAAGATAATCAAACGAAATTAAATTAGGAATTAAAACAAATTTAAAAATAAATTTAAACAATATTTTAGTAGCGCGCAATATGCCGCTGTATTCAAAACACAAAGGAAGTGAAAAATTACGAGTAGGGGATTTCCCCATTCCCCCCATTTATTTTCCTTTTTCTTCTATGAATAATTTTTCTAAGAAAAAACAAATGAGTTGAACATTGAAGAATAAACATCTAAGGCGCGAACAAAGCAACAAAATTACTTTAGGTGACTATTTTTAACATTTTTACAGAGATTACAAAAACATTTATAAAATCACAACATTTAGATGCACTTTTTTAATGTTCACCACAGGCCCAATTATTGCCTTTTTGAGAATATTTTTGGATAATTTTGACCCTATTTCTTCCAGAATATTTTCATCTGTCTTTATTACTCATTGACTGTGTTGTTTTTTGATCTTGTACAGTTAAATCCTAATACACTGGCCTCCAAAAGTTAAGGTACAACATGTTTTTCGAAACTCACCATAAAAAATGGCAGTAACCATAAAATTGATAGTTTATATGAATGATAATAATGAACTTTAAAAAACCTTATGCGAAAACGATAGCTACCACTTTTATTTCATAGAGAAGAACAGGTATATATGAGTGAGAGAAAAATATGCAAATATTAAGCTTTCATGTGTAAGTTTTGTTGATTTTCAACTGTTGTTGGCAGTATCGTTGACAATAGCCAGTAGAGTCTAACAATATCTAGGAGAAGTCTTTTGCCCGATTAGTTAAGGTGGCTAGCGGTCGGATGGATGGAAATGAGGTTGTCACAGGCTGATGCTGCTAGACGTCTCAATGTGTCTCGCAGTGTGGTCCAACGATTCTGGGATCAATATCAATCCGAAGATTCTGCGTCCAGAAGACATGTTTCGGGCCGACCACGAGTTACAACACCTGCAGATGACCATTTTCTAACTCTTTCGGCCCGAAGGAGAAGAAGCACTACTGTGCCGCAGCTCGTTGTAGACCACTTTGTAGCATCAGGGAGAAAATAGTGCTACTACAGTGCGAAGACTTCTTCACAATGCAGGTCTCTATGCAACGCGACCAGTTGTGTGTGTCCTCCTCCACGAACGACAGGCAATGGCCCACTTATGCTGGGCAAGAGAACACGTTTCCTGGACCAGGCAGCAATGGGGTTCTGTACTCTTCACAGACGAGTCCATATTCATTCTGGAGAGCGATTCAGGGCGTCTGCTGATCTGGAGGGAACAACGCACCAGATACTATCAATCCAACACTCTTGAAAATCACAGTTACAGAGGTGGTGGAATCATGGTTTTGGCAGGGATCTCACTCGGTGGTCACACTGACCTGCATGTGTTCCACGGAGGAACTCTGACTGGTGTGAGATATCGGGATGAGATCCTTGATCCATATGTCCGCCCATATGCCGGTGCTATTGGTAACGATTTCATTCTAATGGATGGTAATGCACGACCTCACCGAGCTGTGGTTGTTGAGTACCATCTTGAGGGTCACGGTTTGGAGCGAATAAAATGGCCAGCTCAATCTCCAGACCTGAATCCGATTGAACATCTTTGGGATTATCTTGGCAGACAAGTTGCTGCTTTAAGTCCTCCTACAAGGTCGTTAGATGAACTGAAACAAGGCTTACTCCGTGTCTGGTCTTCGCTTCCCATTTCGGTGTCCGACAACTTAATTGACAGCTTAAAAAGTAGATGCCGCCAATACATTCAAGTTAGGAGTGGACACATTCCTTATTAGAACCCATTTTTGTAATGTTTCTATGACATTTTACCACATAAAACTGTGATGTACTTTTTTCTCCAAGAATGGACTTTTCCACCAAGAGTGCTTTTTTTGTTGTAATCATTTTCGCATTTAAATTATGTAAATTTCTATGTCGCGTTCAATAAATAACTGTTTAACGCAGATTTCCTCCAAATTCATTGTTTCTACATTCATTCATTTGCAAATTAGACGCAAAAAACCGGTTGTACCTTAGCTTTTGGAGGCCAGTGTATTTGATAAGATTCCTTAAATAAGACTTGCTCTCATTTTTAATTCCACTGAAAGGTGGGCATTGGGCAGCTCTACATAAATTTTGAACTAAAATAAGGATCCAAATGAAATTTTTGACATCAAGTCGTTTCATCAATCGATATTACTGTGTTTCAAAATTGCAAATAGTTAGTAGTCTAAGTGTTTTAAATATTGTAAGAAAAGAGAACCATAATCCAATAACGATATTTCTTGAGACATCTTTTTTTCGACATAGCTAATACAGAACATAAGCATCTGCCATGTTTTAAAATGTAACAATGTCAGATTTTTTGTTATCACCTCTCCATTCGTCAATAGAAACTGAAAAGTTCATTTAAATAATAATTTTACAATTTTATTTTGTAGTATAATATGACATAACTAAAACGTCATATTGGAAGACAAATATTAGTGGCTTTATCTCTTGCTTCCTATTTGGTTAAATTTCTTTGAGTATCTCCGTTTATTTTAAAGAATTCTATCAACATAAAATTATTTTTATATCTTTGCTAACCCTTTGTAAGGCCCTGGGTATATACTTCCCACCAAATTCAGCAATTTTTAAATCCATTGTTTAAGGTTGGTGTACGTTCTCGCCAAATTTTTCGATGAAACAAAAATTTGGCTGCTCCAATTTCTTATCCCAAACCATAACGAAGTGTCTTGACTTGGTAATTAATTAATAAAATTAATTAACAAAAATAATGCCATCCAATAAACTAAATTAATTTTTTTCTTAAATCAATCTCAGCGCCAAAGTCATTTTATTATACCACGACTTGAAAAAATGGCCTTATAAATTGTTAAAAGCCTTTTTGCAAGTTCGAAACTAGAAAACAAGTTATTCGCTGTGGTACCAGTTGTACTGGATTTTTGGAACTTAATTCATCGAAATTATTTGAAATATTTAAAAAATTACAAATTAAACGATGCAATGTGCCATAATTTCACAGACGAAGCATAATAAGCGTTTAAAAAACCATGTATTGTTACAGATACAGCGAAAGAAGGATAATCAACTTCCAATTCCTCTTACATGGTCAGCCGCGTGCGTCATATGACTATGTGGCACTTGAGCACAGTCGCAGACGCGTACATATTATTAACTATAGATCAATGATCTTTTGTGACTTATATGAAAAAGTTTTGGAAGAGGTTACAACAATGTGAACGTTGTTTATTGTGCAATCGTGAGATTTGGCGAAATTTGACATGTTGATGGGTAATATTTAGATCAATTTGGATAATTTCCTCATTAAGTGTCGTATTATAGATTGTTCAATGAACTTATATAAAAAAGGAATGAAGGGAA
>BGPR01018560.1:0-17113 GCA_013235015.1 Araneus ventricosus | reverse complement strand
ACTAAAAATTCCATGATAATAAATTTTTCATCTTTTCATCTAAAAAAATCTTAGTTCATTTTTCAGTCTGGAAAGTAAATCCAAATTTATGTTTCATTTTTCAACAAAACTATTTTAATTTAAAGTTTTTCTTCGAACATTCTGGCAATTCGCTTCCAACTTTTTAAAATTTGACTCACAAATCTTGAATCTTTATCATCAAATTTATTTTCAAACAGTGTGGCGGAAATCCATTTCTTTATACAAGATTATGATATAGTGTCTATAACGAGAAAAATGTGTGTTTAAATCGAATTCTTTTCGTTTAGTGACACAAATGAAATAGTTTTTTTATTCCATATGCGTAGTAAGAATTCATGATTAACAAATTATTGGCGGTTATGGTACTGTTACGAAAACAATCGTCCGTTGAGTGTATGGTGAAAGCAGTCCAACAAGTTGGATAATGGCAAATGACGTTTTATTCCACGAATATTCCAGAACAGACTCGCGCTGCGAACAAGACGCCAAAGAGATTAATTCCTTTTCATCACCTCGGTATTTATAGATTTTCCGACAAGGTTTCACGTCACATGGAATTCTCTAGAAATATCTCCATATCTCGGTTTCTAATAGAGATAGAGCCACAGTTCTTGCATATTCAAGAACCTTCATTTTGTCGCAAAGGTCGGGAGTCATTGGCTTCCATTTCATTACGAATCCATGTAAATCCATCTTTCCTTCCATAAGGCTAACATAACAGGGAATCTGTGTTTACAGATTCGTAACAGAACGTTTTTTGTATCTTTTGTGATTGTTGATAAAAGAGAATGCTTTCGTTTGAATTAGTTTTGATGTAACTGCCGGATGAAAATCGAAACACATTGTTCGAAGGCGTGCATTTTGATGTGTTTTGAATGAAATGAATTACCATATCACTACTTCTCTTATGGATAAAGATTTAGCATGAAATTTAACATTTGTAAAAAGCAAAAATCTCTGAAGATTTGTCTAAAGCAAAGATTTAGCGGGACTTTCTTATTAATTGGCTTGCAAAGAAGTAAATGTAAATTTTTTACTTGCTTAATCTTTAATTAATGATAATTACGAAAAATCGAATTTAAAATGGTTATTAACCCTTAATTACTCGCGCTGGTGTATTTTGTACACCATTGAAGCTTCAACGGCAGCTATTGTAATTGTGCTGCGCCCTTAAAACTTTTTCTCCCATCTGATCTACAGGTGACTGATGCTGAGTGATGTAGGAATGTTTTTGATTCATTCATTTGAATCTAACAGCTTGAGCGAAGTCTTTGGATCGTAAAGTCTCTCAAAACAATGAAGAAGCCGACACTGAATAAGTACAATTTTAGCTTTAACTGGATTTTTTGTATTTTAATGAACGTTTAAAGTTGTTTAATTTCTAACTAAAATACAGGTTGACTGAGAATTGTTGGACCCGTTTCAAAAATTAGATGGCCCCTTCTCTATTATAGTTAAGAGATAGTAGAGAAGGGTCCATCTAATTATACAGTTCAGTTTCAGTCACCGGTGACAGATTTCCTTTCGCAATGGCTACCGATCAGCGCGTTTTCTAGTTTCTTTTTTCAGTTTTTCTTGAATATTTCGAAAACACTTCAGTTTTCACACTAAATGTGAATTAACAAATTAAAGAGCGTAAAATTCCCTACAAATGAATGCTTTTATTTTTCTTCCAGTTTTAATATTTTCGCAGATAATGGCTCTAAACGAATTTTTGATTTCCAGTAATTTTCGGCCCCGTGGACCACCGAAATGGCGTGTTACCGATCTGACAAAAATCTTTTTAAAATGCGCCGTCATTTAAAAAAAACCGTAGTTGAGACATTATTAATTTTTAAAATTAATTTTTGAAATGAGTGGAACAATTCTCGGACCCTTGTATTTCTATTGCCTCTTGCTGGTGTTATTTTATTATAATTGTATATAAATCTGCAAATCTTCAATATGTGTTCCAAAAATTTATATTATTGGGAAATATTGTCATAAACGCCTATTTAAATGTTTTATTTATTGTATCACATGGTTATTGTATTTGACTTAAAATTAATTTTATAAAACACTAGCTTTGTTATAATAGAATCGATACTAATGGCAAAGAAAGCTCAGAGAATGAAAATGTTGTGCCAAAGTTAAAACTTTCTCTAATAATAGCGCATAGCAGTGGTAAGATGAAAAGAATATTAAATACAAGTTAATATGCTACATATTTGGCGAAAATTGCTTCATGAAATATATAAATCACAGTTCTATATTCACAATTCTAAAAACGAAATACTAATATTTAAAAAAAAACCTTTTGAAATTCAAACCTTTTGTCACACTGTTTCTTTATTTCGTATAATACGGTATTTTTAGCAATCATGATGTACAGGGGCTTCCCTCCAAATAAATTTTCTCTTCGAAATAAACACGATTACAGGTCTTCAGAATGGACCTGCTTTCTAAATTCTAGATAAACTAGCCAACTTCATAAAGGATGAAGTCTCCTTTATTATCTACATCTGACTATAATTTCTTAAATAAAGAATAACACTACCTGCTTTCAGTCCCCACGTTAAATGTAAACACTGGAAAAGAATGTTAAAATGAGATCCTGTTGTTGGAAAGAAGTTCGAAAACTGTCCAAGAAACCGTTTAATTAAATTACTTTCCAGAGAATTAAAATGCCTTTCACACCCGGAGGAACAAGTGTCAACTTGATGATTATCGATTCTAAACAGGCTCTTACTAATTTCAAATATCTTCTTTGTCATGTGTATCCTTAGCACTTGATAAAATTTCTTTGTTGTTTAATGTAGTGATTAAAGTCGTTTTGTAAGTCAGTTAGGTTTTAGGGTTTATCAGAGGTTGTAATTATTTTGTCCGTTAAACTTTCTTCCATTTATACAGCAGTGGCAAACGGACAGAAGTTAAGAATCTCTTTCTTTTTCACTCTCTTTTACAGTCGAATAAAAAGCATTGAAACTTAATAGGCATATTTATAGGCATTTGTTTTTAAATCTACCTCCTAAGCATAAAAATTATCAATAACTAAAAATGAATTCGTTATCTTCCTTGGAAACGAGTTCTAGTGCAGGTAAATACATGGAATAATTAAAAACTCGTTCATGTGTTTAAGAAAATTGCCGCTTCCAGTGGACGGAATGGTTCCAAAATTTGATATGGAATTAAATTTTGGTGTAAAGATCACATCTTAAATTTAATTCTTCAATCTTGACGCGTTTATAAATTATCGTATTTTAAGTACAGACGTGATTAAAATTCTCCACATCGAATTTTTATCGATTTCATTACTCTTTCTATACATACTTTGTGTATAAGAAGGCAAAAAAGAGAACAACTCTGGACAGAAGTTTTACCATTGACAGCAGGTTTGTTAAAAACGAAACAGTAAAAAAAAATTAACAAATAAAATTTTACATATTTGAAACAAAACCTTAAGTAATGTTTGCGAAAATCCGTAATAATATGTTGCTCTCCCATATAAATAAAATATTTTGCTGAAAACATAAGTGTAAAATAAAATCTCAGTTTAAGAAGTAATGTTCCTTTAAGAAAATGAATATTATATCAGATGCATGTGAAAATGCCCGTCGTATACTTACGTATTAACGCCACCTAGGCTACAGATTGGCGGTAATGCGCCAATAAAGAGCAATCTTGTTTACAAAAACCGCCAAATTGGCGTTAATACGTAAGTACAAAAATCGCCAAATTGGCGGCACTTAAAAACCTCCAAATCTGTAGCTGCGGTGGCGTTGGCGGCACTTAAAAACCGCCAAATTGGCGTTAATACGGAAGTACAAAAACCGCCAAATTGGCGCCACTTAAAAACCGCCAAATTGGCGTTAATACGTAAGTACAAAAGCCGCCAAATTGGCGTTAATACGTAAGTACAGAAACCGCCAAATTTGGCGGTACTTAAAAACCGCCAAATCTGTAGCCTCGGCGGCGTTAATACGTAAGTACCTGAATATTATATCAGATGCATGTGAAAATGCCCGTCCTGAATGTTTTCTTGTATTTTCCCCTATTCCAAATTCCAGGTTTACTTTTTTCGAATTCTTTCTTCGCAGTCAAATCTGACAGACAGAACGCTGCACCATACTCCGGGCCTGTAGCCGGTACAGTTACAGGTGCAATTGAGTGGACATAGGGCAGTCAAAGCTGACAGGTAACTTTTATTCATATTCCTAAAATCGCCCACAAGATTGGAACAAGAATTGTCTGATATTTCCTCAGGCGATCTATTGATCAATGCATGGGTCTTTTTGCATTGCTCTCTCTTTACAGAAATGAACTGAAACATAGTAAACGATTACCTCTCTCTAGAGGGTAATATACAAGTAGAAGGAAATCGTCAATTTTGACATTAAATTTTAAGGGACTTACATAAACGACGATTTTACGACTGTTAAACCTCGAAAATTTTCGATTTCTTGAAAAAAATATATATTATTCTCCTGTCTTTTCTGAACAATTTAAAATAATCCGCGTTAAAAAAATTCCTATAATTATGAAAGTTAGGAAGGAAAATGTATCAGCTCTTCAATGTAAACATTGAATATGGTTTTACCCCATTCTCCTGTATAGGCTATTTAAATTTAAGCGTAAGATGACTGTTGATTGGTGTAGAGTTTTTGATGATGGTGTATTCCTAATTTCTCCATCTTTAAAGTGCTATTTCTCAAAATGTGTTTTTTTTAAATATCGCGCTCTCGATATCTCAAGAACTATTGAATATTTTTACATGAAATTTTTAGCGAATATGTATTGTGCTATGTTTTACAAATTGAACCACAATTTTTGTGCATATTTTCTCCAAAGAAATTTTTTTCTGGAGGTTAGAAAAGTTAAAATTTTAACTATTTTTAACATTTTTGTTTTAAATTGGTATACAAAATAGAAATGAAATTTAAATGTTAATAAATTGCGGTTCAGTTTCTTAAACAGACTGTTTGGATTACAATAGATACCCAAAATATTGTGCTTAAAAATATTTTATCCGTAATCATGCGCGTAAGGTGACTATCTCATTTTTTCTCCAAAAATTATTCCCATATTTATTACTCTCAAATAAATACATACCGACATGAAGGTTTGAAAATGTGTGCACTATAAGAGAAACGACAGATAGTTTTCTAGGAAAAAAAGTGAGTTTTTGAATTGCATTGTTTCAGAGACATAATGTATCGAATTTGACAGTTTTCCACCATTTTTTCGAGGTTTAAGAGTCGTATGTCCCCTTAACATGATAATGTTTACAGGCTGGATGTTATCTGTAAATAATGTAAAAAACGTTCGAGACGCTCTACAGGGCAGACCTTTGAACCTACAGCTGATCAATTAGGCACGTAGTTACTTCTTGGATAGTAGGGGCTCAATAAAAATTGAAATTTAATCAAATGTTTACCTCAATAACTACGAAGCATATTATTTCTCTAAAATCATTTCTACACCAACTGAAAATTGAAAAATTAGCTTTTCTGCTACACCAATTTTATTTCCGGACATTTTTCTCTTATATTAAGTAATTTTTGAAAGTATTTTTAAGTATATTTTCATTCTTTAGTTACTGCATTTATACATTTGCGAGTTGTGACGATTTTAAGTACATATTTGTGTGCACTTTATCGTCGCTATAATCATGAGAAAAGTTTAAAAAACGACATAAAGGTAATGAAAAAAGCCTGAAAATCAAATAAGTATTGCTGAACAAACGAGTTTTAAAATTTTAACAAAAAGAAAATATACTTTTTTAAACTTGAAAATGTTGTTTGGTTGGCAATCTTTCTTTACCTTGAGCTGAAAAACAATCAACTAGAAAATTTAGAATAGATTAAAAATAAAACAATACTTTAACTTAAACTTTAAACAAAAGCAACAACAAAATTTGTTTAAAAACAATAAAATCTACTCTATTAAAATTCGAAGGTAAACAAACGTATGTATGTATGTATGTATGTCCGGCTATCTTCTCACGAACCGCCGAACGGAGAAGGGCGCGGAAAGTATCAAAAGATGGGGAATAATCCAGGGAAGCCGTTTCGGCCATTTATATTCCGAAATTTTAATTAGTGAAAAAGATATTAATTAAAAACTAATTGACAACAATGCTTTTCATTGTTTCGGATACTTTATAACAATACTTTTCATTGTTGCAGCGCAATTCAAAATATATTTTATTGTTGAAGTCGTTTACTTTAAGGAACATTGTTACAACAACAATAAAAAAGTGACGCTGACAGAAATAAAAAAAAATGTATTGTTGAAAGTGTATAAATTCTTTTTTTATCCCGTGATATAACGTCCAACAAAATCATTTTAATGAAATTAAAAGGGGTGTTTTGTTTCTGAAAAGTTATGTGCCGAAAGATATAGATTAGTTATGTTAGTGATTTTAATCATTATTCATTGATTTGATCAAGTTTAAATATTTGTGGAAGCTTCTATTTCAAGCTGATATTTGGAAGTTACTATTTTTGCTTTGTTCAATTCTCGCTTTTTCCTATGCCTAAAAGAAAAAGAGGAATTACAGAGGATGTTGCCAGTAGACGGGAGGCAATTAGAAAACGTGAAAGGAGAGTGGTTGAAACTGAAGAAGAAAGAAGCCGCCGATTGTCAACTATGGCACAACGTGGCCAGGACAGAAGAGCGGAAGAAACAGAAGAACAAAGAAATAGCCGATTGTCAGACATGGTACAACGTGGGCAGGAGAGAAGAGCCGAGGAAACAGAAGAACAAAGAAATAGATGATTGGCAGTAATGGGACAACGTAGCCAGCAGAGAAGAGCCGTAGAAACAGAAGAACAAAGAAAAGAGAATACGTTTTGGGGGGAACGTAACGTTTACGTTAGCGACAATATATGTAAAAAAAATAAATCGGAGGCGGGCATATGCAAATTAGTAATAAAAAGACTAGATTTGAAAGAATATTTACATTTCTTGGAGAAAGTAAGTGACAATATTTGTTGAAAAAAACGGAGCCGGGCATATGAAAAAATATGGATCCGAAGGCCTCACGTGATCTCACTTCTCTCCGCTCGGGAATATCCAATTATTCAAGATTGCCCGTGCAACGCCGGGTCGTGCAGCTAGTTTAGATAATAAAATGTAAACAATGTTTAAGTAGCTCATAATTGCAGCTGTAAGCATAAAACAGAGAGCAATGGAAATCAATAACATACAAAGAAAGCCAAAAAAAAAAACAAAGATAAACTCAGAGGGAATCGTAATAAAAACAAACAAGGAATCCATTCTAGTCCATGTTTTCAAGGGCTAAGGACTTTATTCAAAATAATAATTGGGAAATTTTTGAAATTTCTCAACAAAAGACAAAGGAGATCTGTGCATCAAAAAGCATCATTTCAAAATATAATGAATTCATTATTAAGCATTATTTCAAAATAAATAAAATATAATGAATACTATAATGATTGAATATATTCATATTATAATGAATTTTTCCTTACATTGAGTTATATAAGAATCTTTATGCACAAAATACAATGGCTGATACAATCAAGCTAGAGGAAGACGCGACGGCTGAATAATTCAAAATATTATGGTGTGATGTTTCGGACAAGATATTCGAATCACTTTAATTTTTTTTATTTCATTATTTTTTTTCGAAAAGAACTGAATTTTAATTTGCTCTCAAAATTTGAATTCTTGCTTATACTTGTTGGTACACAAGGAGTATTTTTCCCGAGAGAATGCAAAAATTGTACTTTTTGCATTTTTTATTTTGCGAGAACATGCATATATTTAGTCGAAAAAAAGGGCATTTGCAAAATGTCGCATTTCTTAATTCTTTTCCATGATAATCTATTGAATTTGTCATGAAAAAAGTAGTATTATCAGGAAGAATAAACATAAACGAAACTAAAATACTTTTTTCCATTGCTAAGATTGTCCGAAACAGCTTTTTAGGTGAGAATCAGAAATTTTACATTATAATGAATTTTTAAATTTTCACGTGTATTTCACAGCAATCAGCTTTATAATAATTCATCTTCACCTGAAATGAGCTACAGTCAATATACTTTATTGCTTCATGACTAAACAATAATAATCTCATTATTACCCCTTCAAGATTTATTGTTTTGCAAAACGTTTGAATGCTTTTATATTTAATTACGAATAATTATTTGCGCAAATACAGGTTAGAAACTTTCTTACAATAAATATTTAATTAAGTTACAATAAATATTTAATTAACTTAGGATAAATATTTAATTAACTTAGGATAAATATTTAATTAACTTACAATAAATATTTAATTAACTGAGGATAAATATTTAATTAACTTACAATAAATATTTAATTAACTTACGATAAATATTTAATTAACTTACGATAAATATTTAATTAACTTACAATAAATATTTAATTAACTTACAATAAATATTTAATTAACTTACAATAAATATTTAATTAACTTACAATAAATATTTAATTTAATCAGAAAGCATGAGCGATTGCATTTCAAAATGCATGATCCATGGAAACATGTATGATGATTATGTCTATAAAATTACTAAATTCTCCCATTTCTTTATTCCTAATTATTTTTCAAAAATAACTTTAAAACTTTTCTTAACTTAAAGATTTCTTTGAATGCATAGATATTAATAAACCTTTACAATTAGCGTTCTGAATCACCCCATGTCATTAAAATCTAAGAAAAATGTAAAATGGCTAGATAAAATGTTTCATAAAAAAAAGAGGATTCACTTTCAGGTAAAAGAGGTTTTCGACAAAAAATAGAAATGACTGGTAAAAACAGTATTTCAGAATGTATCTACAACATGCAAATAATTCCCTATAAAATTATTTATTGATAACTCTTCTGTTCAAATAAGCCACCAAATTAAAATTTATTCTTTTCATACAGTGAAACTGAAAATACTTGTGCTATCTGGAGAATTGGAGAACAAAATAAATAAAGCTTTAAAGTAATATATACGTAAAATTTCGAAAAGGCCAAAAGAAAAGGCGAATAATATAGCTTTTAATATCTTACATTAGCAAAAATAACTACTAGTGCACTAACATAACTAAACAGCACTTCGTAAAACATTAAATAGTCGTTTGAAAACATATTTTACATAAATAGTCAAACGGGAAAAAATCTTCAAGAATAATTTGTTTCCAATGGCAGGACTTAAAATAGTTGGAGTTGTTATTTTTCCGACTCAAATATTAAGCAGTTCTTGTCTCAGATGTGCAATTAGCCTCGTCTAAGTAGTTTTATAGTTATTTTGTTGCCGGGAAGAAGGATACTTTATTCTTGAAATCAATAACTGGATGATGCTTTTAAATATTAAGTCTTGTGTTCGAGACTATTATTAATCGAGACATTTCTGCGAGAATGATTCAAATAGGGGAAAATGAGGTAAAACCGAGTATCTAAAGTTCGAAGCCCTATTGGAGCTAAACTATTCGACATAGAGTTCTCAAATTTTATTAAAATATTCATTGTTTATCGGAGAACAATATGTCTTTCCAGAAAAGTCAAAGTTTCATTACTTATTTTATCAATTATTTTTTTCATAACCAAGTCAAACTACCCGGTTTTACCCCACCAGTGGGTACACATGTTAACGGTATGGGGAATTAGGAAAACTCGATTTAAAAGTTGCGATCATTTTTATTTTATATGACAATTTAAGAATATTAGTTACGAAATTCACATGTAAAGCAGTTGTCTTCTTCCCCCGCGCCAATACAGCTTCCGTGGACACAGCTAAGACAGTTTTACATTGGATTAGCCCTTCTTATTTATTTGAATTAGAAAATACATCATCAAAATATAAACAATCAGCGTCTGTGTGATGTGTTTTTATCGTCTTCATCGGAGAATCATTAATACTGACTGTCCCGGTCTTACTCCACTTGGAACACCCGGTTGTACCCCGAGTGCAGAGGTTATAAAAAACTAAATCGAATCCCGCAATTATTGAAGAAAAATCCTTATTGTTTGATAGGTACAAATCTTTAGTAAACTTATAATAAGCTGGACTATGTTAATACCCGAATGCAGCCAATGCTCACGTGACTCCAAGTACGTGTAGTGGGCGGCTGCGAGTCTCACTTCTCACCAGATCACGAAGTTCCGTAGCCGAACTGTGACCCAGATAGCACGTAAGTTTGCAGCAAGTTTGATTTTGACTTGTCATGGCAAAATTTGACGCGTCAAACTTGAATCGAACTTGTAGCAAGTTCGATGTGACAAGTAGCGCCACCTCTTTGCAAATCAAACTTGCTGCAAGTTTGCAAAACAAGCTTCCTGCAAAGATAGCACAATAAAGAGATAATTATCTTTGTCTCCGTTTTAAAAAACATCCGATTTTTAATAGCATCTCCTAGACCGTAATTCTTTTTTATTAATTCAATAAATCAATGATAATTTGTGAAAAAAATAACTTTTTTATAAAAAAAATTTTTGAAACATTTTCCATCTTTTTACTAAATATATCACTCTCACTTTAAAGAAAACTATGTCGCCTTTTTCTTAATGTTGAAATTTTAACGTTTATAAACAAAATTAAATCTAAAAAACAGTCAGTGTTTGTTGAACAATAATAACTAGACATTTATTTTAAAGTAATTACTTTTAACTCTAATTTCATAATTTATTCTACTAGCAAAAAGTAGTTATTAGCGAAAATCGCTCTCTCTTTGACTTCAAATCATATTCTCAACTCAAAAAATTAATGAAATCCAGAAAATAGTTAAAAATAAATCGTATACGAATCGAATCGAACGATGTATTAGCGAAATCTATCTTCGATTCACAGAGTTCAACTGGCTCAATGGTAGCGTCTCCGCTTCGGAACCGGAAGGTCGCGAGTTCTATCCCGGGTTATGTTCGTGTTCTGTTTTTGCTATAATTTGCAATGAGTTTGACACGGCAAACTTGCTGCAAGTTCGTTTCATGGTGACTTCGGAGCTTTCGTTAACTTGCTGCAAGCTTACTGCAAGCTTGCACTCTTGTCACGACAAATTTGTCGCAAACTTGCACTATTGTCATGACAAATTTGTGGCAAGCTTGCTGCAAACTAAAATTGCTATCTGGGCATGTTCTCGTATTACTGTCTTGATGTTTTGTCCTGTGTCTGTGTCGAATAAATGTTTGTTTGATAATCCCTGGTCTTATTCTTCCACCTGCGCCTCTTCCCACTCATTTAACCTAACAGACTAAACATAGTTTTCATAACTGTAATGATTTTTAAGTAAGGATGGTTTAAAATCAAACGAACATTAGAGAGCTGGCGTCTTAAAACAAATAAACCTTCACAGATGCAGTGAATTCAACAGCTACAATACGCCGCTATGAATTTTACTTTTTCTTCACTAGTAGAGTGTAATTCAGTATCTGTCTACTAGATACGAAAAATTTAAGCGTCAGAATCAAGTGTACGCGGATTTACCCTACTCTTCCCTATAGACTATTTAAATTTAAGTGTAAGATCATTGTTGCTTGGTATAGAGTTTTTGATGATGGTGTATTCCTAATTTCTCCACATTTAAGCCATGAATCAACAAATAGAGGTTCGCAACATTTCACGAAGAACCATTTATTTCCACATGTATTCAGCATATAAACACCCAAAATAAATGGATCACAAATAAGAACATATAAAAGAACAGTTGCCAGAACACATTAACAGAATTCTGGGAACTGAAAGAAAAGCTTAAAAGCAGACGATTAACAGTTTCCGTCAGAAGTAGATAGGATATGCTACTTTAAAATTTGTTTTAAAATAATTAATTTAGAAACAGTGTCGGTAAAAATTTTCAATATTGCTGAAAATTCAAGCAATAATTTTATTATAATAAAAATGCACCGTAGAACATTTAACCCACAGCTGACCATATCTACACTTTGATCCAACTTTCATTACTTGCATTCGAATCTAGAACGTAATACATAGTAAAATAATTCTTATATACCCTCACCGAATTATGACGTTACAGTTTACATTTATACAGCTCTATTTGAGCTGTTTTGAACAATTGTAACATTTTACAGAACTCGAAAAAGTATAATCATTTTAATAGGAAGAGCTCGATAAATTCCCGAATGGTAAAGAAATGATTTGTTGGAAAATAATATGTCGAATTATTGCACTTTCAGAGATGTTTCTATATACAGGGTGTGTGTTTCTCCTTCAAATAGAGTTCCATCAGCCAACTCCTCTTCAAAATCAAACTTTTTAAAATACTGTGCGGCCCATCTCTCTGTTCTTGTGTACATTTTTATGTTACTTTTATTACTGTATTAATTTGTTTTTCATCTTTTTCCTTTCATTTTCTGTTTTTTTTAATGTATTTTTTCTTCGTATAGTCTTTCCATTGCATTTTTGTTTTTATTATTTTCTAGCTATTTCATGTATAACTGTGTAATATTGTGTTTTTCAAGGTTTTATTTTCCCATGTTCCCAAAATATTTTTTTTTAATGTATAGCACAATAGCAATCCTTCCTTTGCTCCTGTAAATGTTTTTAGACTTGTTGCGTTTTTAATTAGGCAGCGGTATAGAGAAATGTCAAGTTTTAAGAGAGGTCACCCCTTCGGGTGTTGTGATTTCTCTTCCACTTCATGACCACGTCACTGCTTAAATAACCATATGGTTATAGTTGCAGGGGCATGGAGTGGTGTTATGTTATATACAGGGTGTAATGCCAGGTAACAGTTTGTTGTTCTGAGGAGGTATAATAGAAAAGGAATTTCCCTCATATAAAAACTGATACAGAGTTCTTCTCTACCTTTGTATATGATGTTTTAGCAATTCTAGAACATTCGTAAGATTTATTGGATCTCAATATATTAGTAAATAAATTCAACAATGTATGAAAAATTAATAACATTGCTACGAAAATCTTTAAACATATTTTAAATAAATTGATTAAATCTCCAGATGATATGGATTAAATCTCCAGATATATTGGAGAATTCAATGTCAAAAACATGATCTTTTCAACACAAAATAAAAATTGCCTCGTTAATAAAGACCTAAGAATGCTTACAACGCTCACAAATAATATCTCATACAATATATTTTTTATTCTCTATTTAAAAGAAATGAAATTTATTATTTCTGTATTTTTCATAACCTGATAATATTCGCGTTGTATAGTAGTTTGAAGAACAGGACAAAATGAATACGAAATTCAAGATTTTAAATGTCAGTAGACGGATGCATTATTTAATTCCCACAGTTGGCAACATTATTTAATTCCTAACATTAGCTACGTTATTTAATTCCCAAAGTTGGCAACATTATTTAATTCCCAACATTAGCAACATTATTTAATACACAATATTAGAAACAATATTTAATTCCCAACATTATTTAATTCTCAACATTAGCAACATTATTTAATTCCCAATATTAGCAAAAACGACTAGGAAACAGCACTTCATAAAACTTTAAATTATCGTTTGAAAAAAAATCTGAAATAAGTTGCCAAACGAGGAAAAGCCTCAAGAATAATTTGTTAATAATTTAATAATTTGTTACCAATAATATAGCTTAAACAACTGAAAGTCACATATTTCTGTCTCGAAAATTATGTCCCTCTTCGTTAAAGTTCTGCATTTAGTTTGAAGAATTTTGCTTTAGTATTCTTTTTGTATATAGAACGAAAAGTTCTTTGTTCTTGAAATCAATGAATGAATAATATATTAAAATAGGAAAGTTTGAGTTTGGAAGCTAAATTAATCGGGTCATTCCTACCAGACTGATTCAAATAAATGCATATTTATTTTAGAATATATAAAAAATTTTTACATTTTTCGAAAACAGTAAATATATAAAAGTAACAAATAATTAGATCTTATCAAATCGTTTTTTTTGTTTTAGAATAATTAAAATAAAGCTGGCACTGTATTTGAGTAGAATGTAATACAAATACACCCATGTTTTTTATCGATTACAGTATATGGAGATTATTTATTTTGAGAAATATTTAAATTTGAAATTTCGCGCGCATTTGAAAAATCTGGAATTTTTCAGATCCAGTGAAAAACACAGATTGAACCTGATCATATCTTCTGTTGAAAAAAGGAACTGTTTCTGTACGCCTGACTTAATTTTAAGGTATTCCAAGGAATTTTGAATCATCCGATATAATTATTTCAAACATATTGCAATAGCAAGAAGAAAACAAACTCTGGAATTGAAAACAAACGGTGTATTCTCATAAATTATGACCAGTAAAAACGCCTCAAGCCTTAATACGAAAAACACTTCGAGTGAACACTAAAATCATTGTGTAGAATGAAAGACTAAAATTTTTATGATACTAAAATTTCACATCAAATTCGTCTCTTTTTCTTATTGCTATTAATAAGTTAATAACAATTCTAGGATAGCTTTTAAAATGCGCATATATAAAATATACGATGTAAAAGAATTTAACAATTTTTCGAAAATAAAGAATATGGCAAAAATGTCTAGAAATGAATTAGTGAAGTGAAACAGATAAAAAATCTTCCTGAGGAAGTAGAGGATTCAGTTTCAAAAATATGAAATTCCTGTTTAATATTTGACCTAACAATGAGTACAACATTAAGAAAATTCACTTCTTATTTATTGCAATTTTTCATTTTAAACTATATCAACTTATCCTTTTCATATTTATACCTAAGCTACACTGTAAAAAATATCCGTTTTTTCCCGGACTTTTCCCGTATATTTGACGGTTTAAAGCTGTTTTGTTGACAAAACGGTTTTTCACCGTTTTCAGCTCCAGCCATAAATTGGTTTAAAACCGTCAGTTCAAATTCTATTTTTCGTCATACGGTATTGTTTTCCGTACGATAACTTTCCCTTTTCTTAAATGTAATTTTATTGCATTCATTTCATGTTTTAATAGGGTTCCATCTCCGCTATTGTTTACACATGTTGCAGTAACCTGTTGTCACTCATGAAAGCTAACCTTAAAACACGTGTTCTGGCGATAGTTGATATTTACACCACTAAGTGGTGCCACTAGAGCTATAGTGACTTTAAAACTCAAATAGATTATTTTTACTTCATTTTATGAAGTCTCCGGTGGTCTAGTGGTTAGAGCGACTGCATTTTATTTCTATGAACGCGGTTTCGATCCCCGGCTCGGAGGTGTTAGAAGTTTTGTCACCATCTTGCATCGAAATCGTCCAAGTAAGTTCAATTAAAAATTAGATTAATTGAAATTAATAATTAAGCCTAGATTAAAAAATATTCCTAATTGATAATATACATCAGCACATTTCAACTCAACTCGAACAGAAGGAGAAAAACAACTCAACTCAGTCGATGACGTCACTTACTTCGATGACTTAATTTTTACGGAGAAAACTTGATTTCATACGGTAAAAAACCGTTGTGACTACGGATTTACTTCGTAATTTTTACGGGAAAAATTTGTTCCTGTATGGTAAAAAACTGTTGTGCCTACGGATTTACTTCGTAACTTTTACGGTTTTGCACAACCAACCCAGCTGCCAGTTTAAAACCGTAAATTTTATGGGATTTTTTTTACAGTGTAATAATACTCATGGCCATTGGAGATAAGAAGAGAATAAATAATGATTTAAAATAATAAATACCTTAGAAATATAGCAGTTCAATGGTAGAAGCGACGGGTACTTTAATTAATACCAGGAATTATAAAAGAAGGACTAGCTAACTGTACTTCATGACACGAGGGTAAGTCATTAAGTAAGTCACAAAAGATAAGAAAAATAATTTACCATGATGATCACTTGGATACAATTTTATTTTTCAACATAATCTCCACCAATGTTGATGCACTTATCCCACCGTTTTATCAGCTGCATAAAATTCTTTGGGTTGCTGCCTCATCCACAGAAGGACTTCGTGATGAACGTCGTCATCATCTCATCGTCATCGTCGTCGTCAGATGAAAATCGCTTCGGGCTAAGTCTGGGCTGTAAGGTGGATGCTGTAGCACTGGTCAACCAGACTTAGCCCCAAGCGAATTTCATCTGTTTGGTCGACTAAAACAACATCTTGTAGGCAAACACTTTGCAGATGATGACGATCTTCAACACGAAGTATTACTGCGGATGAGACAGCAACACAAAGAATTGTACGCAGCTTGAATTGGGGCGCTGATAAAACGATGGGATAAGTACATCAAAATTGGTGGAGATTATGCTGAAAAATTAAATTGTTTCCAAGTGATTATCATGGTAAATTATTTTTTTCTTATCTTTTGTGACTTACTTAATGACTTACCATCGGACTTCAAATTATAGTTTGCGAGCAGATTTTAGACTTATTGCTAAAAAGGGGGAAAATAAAAAATAAAAAAATATTTGCATCCAATAATGTTGCTTAAAATAGCTAGAGTTGTTATTTTTCTGACTCGAGAATCAAGCTATTCTTCTTCACAGATTTATAATTATCTCCGGGAAATTCGCTTCATAATTCACTTTTAGCTTGGAAAGCAAAATACTTTATTCTTGAAATCGATGTTGGCGTAGTGCATTAAAACATTAAAGTTTGTGCTTGTGAGCTAAATTAATCGAGACGCCTCTTCCAGAATGATTCAAGTAAAAGCTGTTTTATTTTAAAACGTATGAAAAATATAGTTTCGCGCAGAACTTTTCTCAGCAAACTATCCAACTTTGAAATTTTCCATCAACAAATTGAAGAATCTTTCACAGTTTAATTTTGCTCAAAATGCGAGCAATAGTTTGTAAAGGTAGTTTAGAAACTTTAAGCCATAAACTCAGACCAATGTAGCCTATAATTTCGCTAAATTACCGCGTATGTTTTAAATGTAGCACATGTGTTTCAAATCTATGTGAAGCACAAATAAAACAAATTCGATTTGATAAACTACGTTAAATCGCTTCGTCATCGTAATAAATTATGGTGCTTTGTTCCAGATATTGTCGACAGTGATGTGGTTATAAATATTTCAGTCTGGTAAAAACATTTCAGAAATATTGCGATTCAAACATCCATAGCAAATTCGGAAAAGAAAGAAAGAATGCCTTTAAGGTCTCCCTATTAGCGCAAACATTAGAAAATTAAAAAAATGTTTAAACAATAGAAAATTAAAAAAATGTT
>BGPR01018559.1:13545-30658 GCA_013235015.1 Araneus ventricosus | reverse complement strand
AACATTTTTTTAATTTTCTATTGTTTAAACATTTTTTTAATTTTCTAATGTTTGCGCTAATAGGGAGACCTTAAAGGCATTCTTTCTTTCTTTTCCGAATTTGCTATGGATGTTTGAATCGCAATATTTCTGAAATGTTTTTACCAGACTGAAATATTTATAACCACATCACTGTCGACAATATCTGGAACAAAGCACCATAATTTATTACGATGACGAAGCGATTTAACGTAGTTTATCAAATCGAATTTGTTTTATTTGTGCTTCACATAGATTTGAAACACATGTGCTACATTTAAAACATACGCGGTAATTTAGCGAAATTATAGGCTACATTGGTCTGAGTTTATGGCTTAAAGTTTCTAAACTACCTTTACAAACTATTGCTCGCATTTTGAGCAAAATTAAACTGTGAAAGATTCTTCAATTTGTTGATGGAAAATTTCAAAGTTGGATAGTTTGCTGAGAAAAGTTCTGCGCGAAACTATATTTTTCATACGTTTTAAAATAAAACAGCTTTTACTTGAATCATTCTGGAAGAGGCGTCTCGATTAATTTAGCTCACAAGCACAAACTTTAATGTTTTAATGCACTACGCCAACATCGATTTCAAGAATAAAGTATTTTGCTTTCCAAGCTAAAAGTGAATTATGAAGCGAATTTCCCGGAGATAATTATAAATCTGTGAAGAAGAATAGCTTGATTCTCGAGTCAGAAAAATAACAACTCTAGCTATTTTAAGCAACATTATTGGATGCAAATATTTTTTTATTTTTTATTTTCCCCCTTTTTAGCAATAAGTCTAAAATCTGCTCGCAAACTATAATTTGAAGTCCGATGGTAAGTCATTAAGTAAGTCACAAAAGATAAGAAAAAAATAATTTACCATGATAATCACTTGGAAACAATTTAATTTTTCAGCATAATCTCCACCAATTTTGATGTACTTATCCCATCGTTTTATCAGCGCCCCAATTCAAGCTGCGTACAATTCTTTGTGTTGCTGTCTCATCCGCAGTAATACTTCGTGTTGAAGATCGTCATCATCTGCAAAGTGTTTGCCTACAAGATGTTGTTTTAGTCGACCAAACAGATGAAATTCGCTTGGGGCTAAGTCTGGTTGACCAGTGCTACAGCATCCACCTTACAGCCCAGACTTAGCCCGAAGCGATTTTCATCTGACGACGACGATGACGATGAGATGATGACGACGTTCATCACGAAGTCCTTCTGTGGATGAGGCAGCAACCCAAAGAATTTTATGCAGCTGATAAAACGGTGGGATAAGTGCATCAACATTGGTGGAGATTATGTTGAAAAATAAAATTGTATCCAAGTGATCATCATGGTAAATTATTTTTCTTATCTTTTGTGACTTACTTAATGACTTACCCTCGTGTCATGAAGTACAGTTAGCTAGTCCTTCTTTTATAATTCCTGGTATTAATTAAAGTACCCGTCGCTTCTACCATTGAACTGCTATATTTCTAAGGTATTTATTATTTTAAATCATTATTTATTCTCTTCTTATCTCCAATGGCCATGAGTATTATTACACTGTAAAAAAAATCCCATAAAATTTACGGTTTTAAACTGGCAGCTGGGTTGGTTGTGCAAAACCGTAAAAGTTACGAAGTAAATCCGTAGGCACAACAGTTTTTTACCATACAGGAACAAATTTTTCCCGTAAAAATTACGAAGTAAATCCGTAGTCACAACGGTTTTTTACCGTATGAAATCAAGTTTTCTCCGTAAAAATTAAGTCATCGAAGTAAGTGACGTCATCGACTGAGTTGAGTTGTTTTTCTCCTTCTGTTCGAGTTGAGTTGAAATGTGCTGATGTATATTATCAATTAGGAATATTTTTTAATCTAGGCTTAATTATTAATTTCAATTAATCTAATTTTTAATTGAACTTACTTGGACGATTTCGATGCAAGATGGTGACAAAACTTCTAACACCTCCGAGCCGGGGATCGAAACCGCGTTCATAGAAATAAAATGCAGTCGCTCTAACCACTAGACCACCGGAGACTTCATAAAATGAAGTAAAAATAATCTATTTGAGTTTTAAAGTCACTATAGCTCTAGTGGCACCACTTAGTGGTGTAAATATCAACTATCGCCAGAACACGTGTTTTAAGGTTAGCTTTCATGAGTGACAACAGGTTACTGCAACATGTGTAAACAATAGCGGAGATGGAACCCTATTAAAACATGAAATGAATGCAATAAAATTACATTTAAGAAAAGGGAAAGTTATCGTACGGAAAACAATACCGTATGACGAAAAATAGAATTTGAACTGACGGTTTTAAACCAATTTATGGCTGGAGCTGAAAACGGTGAAAAACCGTTTTGTCAACAAAACAGCTTTAAACCGTCAAATATACGGGAAAAGTCCGGGAAAAAACGGATATTTTTTACAGTGTAGCTTAGGTATAAATATGAAAAGGATAAGTTGATATAGTTTAAAATGAAAAATTGCAATAAATAAGAAGTGAATTTTCTTAATGTTGTACTCATTGTTAGGTCAAATATTAAACAGGAATTTCATATTTTTGAAACTGAATCCTCTACTTCCTCAGGAAGATTTTTTATCTGTTTCACTTCACTAATTCATTTCTAGACATTTTTGCCATATTCTTTATTTTCGAAAAATTGTTAAATTCTTTTACATCGTATATTTTATATATGCGCATTTTAAAAGCTATCCTAGAATTGTTATTAACTTATTAATAGCAATAAGAAAAAGAGACGAATTTGATGTGAAATTTTAGTATCATAAAAATTTTAGTCTTTCATTCTACACAATGATTTTAGTGTTCACTCGAAGTGTTTTTCGTATTAAGGCTTGAGGCGTTTTTACTGGTCATAATTTATGAGAATACACCGTTTGTTTTCAATTCCAGAGTTTGTTTTCTTCTTGCTATTGCAATATGTTTGAAATAATTATATCGGATGATTCAAAATTCCTTGGAATACCTTAAAATTAAGTCAGGCGTACAGAAACAGTTCCTTTTTTCAACAGAAGATATGATCAGGTTCAATCTGTGTTTTTCACTGGATCTGAAAAATTCCAGATTTTTCAAATGCGCGCGAAATTTCAAATTTAAATATTTCTCAAAATAAATAATCTCCATATACTGTAATCGATAAAAAACATGGGTGTATTTGTATTACATTCTACTCAAATACAGTGCCAGCTTTATTTTAATTATTCTAAAACAAAAAAAACGATTTGATAAGATCTAATTATTTGTTACTTTTATATATTTACTGTTTTCGAAAAATGTAAAAATTTTTTATATATTCTAAAATAAATATGCATTTATTTGAATCAGTCTGGTAGGAATGACCCGATTAATTTAGCTTCCAAACTCAAACTTTCCTATTTTAATATATTATTCATTCATTGATTTCAAGAACAAAGAACTTTTCGTTCTATATACAAAAAGAATACTAAAGCAAAATTCTTCAAACTAAATGCAGAACTTTAACGAAGAGGGACATAATTTTCGAGACAGAAATATGTGACTTTCAGTTGTTTAAGCTATATTATTGGTAACAAATTATTAAATTATTAACAAATTATTCTTGAGGCTTTTCCTCGTTTGGCAACTTATTTCAGATTTTTTTTCAAACGATAATTTAAAGTTTTATGAAGTGCTGTTTCCTAGTCGTTTTTGCTAATATTGGGAATTAAATAATGTTGCTAATGTTGAGAATTAAATAATGTTGGGAATTAAATATTGTTTCTAATATTGTGTATTAAATAATGTTGCTAATGTTGGGAATTAAATAATGTTGCCAACTTTGGGAATTAAATAACGTAGCTAATGTTAGGAATTAAATAATGTTGCCAACTGTGGGAATTAAATAATGCATCCGTCTACTGACATTTAAAATCTTGAATTTCGTATTCATTTTGTCCTGTTCTTCAAACTACTATACAACGCGAATATTATCAGGTTATGAAAAATACAGAAATAATAAATTTCATTTCTTTTAAATAGAGAATAAAAAATATATTGTATGAGATATTATTTGTGAGCGTTGTAAGCATTCTTAGGTCTTTATTAACGAGGCAATTTTTATTTTGTGTTGAAAAGATCATGTTTTTGACATTGAATTCTCCAATATATCTGGAGATTTAATCCATATCATCTGGAGATTTAATCAATTTATTTAAAATATGTTTAAAGATTTTCGTAGCAATGTTATTAATTTTTCATACATTGTTGAATTTATTTACTAATATATTGAGATCCAATAAATCTTACGAATGTTCTAGAATTGCTAAAACATCATATACAAAGGTAGAGAAGAACTCTGTATCAGTTTTTATATGAGGGAAATTCCTTTTCTATTATACCTCCTCAGAACAACAAACTGTTACCTGGCATTACACCCTGTATATAACATAACACCACTCCATGCCCCTGCAACTATAACCATATGGTTATTTAAGCAGTGACGTGGTCATGAAGTGGAAGAGAAATCACAACACCCGAAGGGGTGACCTCTCTTAAAACTTGACATTTCTCTATACCGCTGCCTAATTAAAAACGCAACAAGTCTAAAAACATTTACAGGAGCAAAGGAAGGATTGCTATTGTGCTATACATTAAAAAAAAATATTTTGGGAACATGGGAAAATAAAACCTTGAAAAACACAATATTACACAGTTATACATGAAATAGCTAGAAAATAATAAAAACAAAAATGCAATGGAAAGACTATACGAAGAAAAAATACATTAAAAAAAACAGAAAATGAAAGGAAAAAGATGAAAAACAAATTAATACAGTAATAAAAGTAACATAAAAATGTACACAAGAACAGAGAGATGGGCCGCACAGTATTTTAAAAAGTTTGATTTTGAAGAGGAGTTGGCTGATGGAACTCTATTTGAAGGAGAAACACACACCCTGTATATAGAAACATCTCTGAAAGTGCAATAATTCGACATATTATTTTCCAACAAATCATTTCTTTACCATTCGGGAATTTATCGAGCTCTTCCTATTAAAATGATTATACTTTTTCGAGTTCTGTAAAATGTTACAATTGTTCAAAACAGCTCAAATAGAGCTGTATAAATGTAAACTGTAACGTCATAATTCGGTGAGGGTATATAAGAATTATTTTACTATGTATTACGTTCTAGATTCGAATGCAAGTAATGAAAGTTGGATCAAAGTGTAGATATGGTCAGCTGTGGGTTAAATGTTCTACGGTGCATTTTTATTATAATAAAATTATTGCTTGAATTTTCAGCAATATTGAAAATTTTTACCGACACTGTTTCTAAATTAATTATTTTAAAACAAATTTTAAAGTAGCATATCCTATCTACTTCTGACGGAAACTGTTAATCGTCTGCTTTTAAGCTTTTCTTTCAGTTCCCAGAATTCTGTTAATGTGTTCTGGCAACTGTTCTTTTATATGTTCTTATTTGTGATCCATTTATTTTGGGTGTTTATATGCTGAATACATGTGGAAATAAATGGTTCTTCGTGAAATGTTGCGAACCTCTATTTGTTGATTCATGGCTTAAATGTGGAGAAATTAGGAATACACCATCATCAAAAACTCTATACCAAGCAACAATGATCTTACACTTAAATTTAAATAGTCTATAGGGAAGAGTAGGGTAAATCCGCGTACACTTGATTCTGACGCTTAAATTTTTCGTATCTAGTAGACAGATACTGAATTACACTCT
Source organism: Araneus ventricosus (assembly GCA_013235015.1). Taxonomy (NCBI): domain Eukaryota; kingdom Metazoa; phylum Arthropoda; class Arachnida; order Araneae; family Araneidae; genus Araneus; species Araneus ventricosus. Next base: position 24,929 of record BGPR01018559.1, on the reverse strand, counting down.
ACTAGTGAAGAAAAAGTAAAATTCATAGCGGCGTATTGTAGCTGTTGAATTCACTGCATCTGTGAAGGTTTATTTGTTTTAAGACGCCAGCTCTCTAATGTTCGTTTGATTTTAAACCATCCTTACTTAAAAATCATTACAGTTATGAAAACTATGTTTAGTCTGTTAGGTTAAATGAGTGGGAAGAGGCGCAGGTGGAAGAATAAGACCAGGGATTATCAAACAAACATTTATTCGACACAGACACAGGACAAAACATCAAGACAGTAATACGAGAACATGCCCAGATAGCAATTTTAGTTTGCAGCAAGCTTGCCACAAATTTGTCATGACAATAGTGCAAGTTTGCGACAAATTTGTCGTGACAAGAGTGCAAGCTTGCAGTAAGCTTGCAGCAAGTTAACGAAAGCTCCGAAGTCACCATGAAACGAACTTGCAGCAAGTTTGCCGTGTCAAACTCATTGCAAATTATAGCAAAAACAGAACACGAACATAACCCGGGATAGAACTCGCGACCTTCCGGTTCCGAAGCGGAGACGCTACCATTGAGCCAGTTGAACTCTGTGAATCGAAGATAGATTTCGCTAATACATCGTTCGATTCGATTCGTATACGATTTATTTTTAACTATTTTCTGGATTTCATTAATTTTTTGAGTTGAGAATATGATTTGAAGTCAAAGAGAGAGCGATTTTCGCTAATAACTACTTTTTGCTAGTAGAATAAATTATGAAATTAGAGTTAAAAGTAATTACTTTAAAATAAATGTCTAGTTATTATTGTTCAACAAACACTGACTGTTTTTTAGATTTAATTTTGTTTATAAACGTTAAAATTTCAACATTAAGAAAAAGGCGACATAGTTTTCTTTAAAGTGAGAGTGATATATTTAGTAAAAAGATGGAAAATGTTTCAAAAATTTTTTTTATAAAAAAGTTATTTTTTTCACAAATTATCATTGATTTATTGAATTAATAAAAAAGAATTACGGTCTAGGAGATGCTATTAAAAATCGGATGTTTTTTAAAACGGAGACAAAGATAATTATCTCTTTATTGTGCTATCTTTGCAGGAAGCTTGTTTTGCAAACTTGCAGCAAGTTTGATTTGCAAAGAGGTGGCGCTACTTGTCACATCGAACTTGCTACAAGTTCGATTCAAGTTTGACGCGTCAAATTTTGCCATGACAAGTCAAAATCAAACTTGCTGCAAACTTACGTGCTATCTGGGTCACAGTTCGGCTACGGAACTTCGTGATCTGGTGAGAAGTGAGACTCGCAGCCGCCCACTACACGTACTTGGAGTCACGTGAGCATTGGCTGCATTCGGGTATTAACATAGTCCAGCTTATTATAAGTTTACTAAAGATTTGTACCTATCAAACAATAAGGATTTTTCTTCAATAATTGCGGGATTCGATTTAGTTTTTTATAACCTCTGCACTCGGGGTACAACCGGGTGTTCCAAGTGGAGTAAGACCGGGACAGTCAGTATTAATGATTCTCCGATGAAGACGATAAAAACACATCACACAGACGCTGATTGTTTATATTTTGATGATGTATTTTCTAATTCAAATAAATAAGAAGGGCTAATCCAATGTAAAACTGTCTTAGCTGTGTCCACGGAAGCTGTATTGGCGCGGGGGAAGAAGACAACTGCTTTACATGTGAATTTCGTAACTAATATTCTTAAATTGTCATATAAAATAAAAATGATCGCAACTTTTAAATCGAGTTTTCCTAATTCCCCATACCGTTAACATGTGTACCCACTGGTGGGGTAAAACCGGGTAGTTTGACTTGGTTATGAAAAAAATAATTGATAAAATAAGTAATGAAACTTTGACTTTTCTGGAAAGACATATTGTTCTCCGATAAACAATGAATATTTTAATAAAATTTGAGAACTCTATGTCGAATAGTTTAGCTCCAATAGGGCTTCGAACTTTAGATACTCGGTTTTACCTCATTTTCCCCTATTTGAATCATTCTCGCAGAAATGTCTCGATTAATAATAGTCTCGAACACAAGACTTAATATTTAAAAGCATCATCCAGTTATTGATTTCAAGAATAAAGTATCCTTCTTCCCGGCAACAAAATAACTATAAAACTACTTAGACGAGGCTAATTGCACATCTGAGACAAGAACTGCTTAATATTTGAGTCGGAAAAATAACAACTCCAACTATTTTAAGTCCTGCCATTGGAAACAAATTATTCTTGAAGATTTTTTCCCGTTTGACTATTTATGTAAAATATGTTTTCAAACGACTATTTAATGTTTTACGAAGTGCTGTTTAGTTATGTTAGTGCACTAGTAGTTATTTTTGCTAATGTAAGATATTAAAAGCTATATTATTCGCCTTTTCTTTTGGCCTTTTCGAAATTTTACGTATATATTACTTTAAAGCTTTATTTATTTTGTTCTCCAATTCTCCAGATAGCACAAGTATTTTCAGTTTCACTGTATGAAAAGAATAAATTTTAATTTGGTGGCTTATTTGAACAGAAGAGTTATCAATAAATAATTTTATAGGGAATTATTTGCATGTTGTAGATACATTCTGAAATACTGTTTTTACCAGTCATTTCTATTTTTTGTCGAAAACCTCTTTTACCTGAAAGTGAATCCTCTTTTTTTTATGAAACATTTTATCTAGCCATTTTACATTTTTCTTAGATTTTAATGACATGGGGTGATTCAGAACGCTAATTGTAAAGGTTTATTAATATCTATGCATTCAAAGAAATCTTTAAGTTAAGAAAAGTTTTAAAGTTATTTTTGAAAAATAATTAGGAATAAAGAAATGGGAGAATTTAGTAATTTTATAGACATAATCATCATACATGTTTCCATGGATCATGCATTTTGAAATGCAATCGCTCATGCTTTCTGATTAAATTAAATATTTATTGTAAGTTAATTAAATATTTATTGTAAGTTAATTAAATATTTATTGTAAGTTAATTAAATATTTATTGTAAGTTAATTAAATATTTATCGTAAGTTAATTAAATATTTATCGTAAGTTAATTAAATATTTATTGTAAGTTAATTAAATATTTATCCTCAGTTAATTAAATATTTATTGTAAGTTAATTAAATATTTATCCTAAGTTAATTAAATATTTATCCTAAGTTAATTAAATATTTATTGTAACTTAATTAAATATTTATTGTAAGAAAGTTTCTAACCTGTATTTGCGCAAATAATTATTCGTAATTAAATATAAAAGCATTCAAACGTTTTGCAAAACAATAAATCTTGAAGGGGTAATAATGAGATTATTATTGTTTAGTCATGAAGCAATAAAGTATATTGACTGTAGCTCATTTCAGGTGAAGATGAATTATTATAAAGCTGATTGCTGTGAAATACACGTGAAAATTTAAAAATTCATTATAATGTAAAATTTCTGATTCTCACCTAAAAAGCTGTTTCGGACAATCTTAGCAATGGAAAAAAGTATTTTAGTTTCGTTTATGTTTATTCTTCCTGATAATACTACTTTTTTCATGACAAATTCAATAGATTATCATGGAAAAGAATTAAGAAATGCGACATTTTGCAAATGCCCTTTTTTTCGACTAAATATATGCATGTTCTCGCAAAATAAAAAATGCAAAAAGTACAATTTTTGCATTCTCTCGGGAAAAATACTCCTTGTGTACCAACAAGTATAAGCAAGAATTCAAATTTTGAGAGCAAATTAAAATTCAGTTCTTTTCGAAAAAAAATAATGAAATAAAAAAAATTAAAGTGATTCGAATATCTTGTCCGAAACATCACACCATAATATTTTGAATTATTCAGCCGTCGCGTCTTCCTCTAGCTTGATTGTATCAGCCATTGTATTTTGTGCATAAAGATTCTTATATAACTCAATGTAAGGAAAAATTCATTATAATATGAATATATTCAATCATTATAGTATTCATTATATTTTATTTATTTTGAAATAATGCTTAATAATGAATTCATTATATTTTGAAATGATGCTTTTTGATGCACAGATCTCCTTTGTCTTTTGTTGAGAAATTTCAAAAATTTCCCAATTATTATTTTGAATAAAGTCCTTAGCCCTTGAAAACATGGACTAGAATGGATTCCTTGTTTGTTTTTATTACGATTCCCTCTGAGTTTATCTTTGTTTTTTTTTTTGGCTTTCTTTGTATGTTATTGATTTCCATTGCTCTCTGTTTTATGCTTACAGCTGCAATTATGAGCTACTTAAACATTGTTTACATTTTATTATCTAAACTAGCTGCACGACCCGGCGTTGCACGGGCAATCTTGAATAATTGGATATTCCCGAGCGGAGAGAAGTGAGATCACGTGAGGCCTTCGGATCCATATTTTTTCATATGCCCGGCTCCGTTTTTTTCAACAAATATTGTCACTTACTTTCTCCAAGAAATGTAAATATTCTTTCAAATCTAGTCTTTTTATTACTAATTTGCATATGCCCGCCTCCGATTTATTTTTTTTACATATATTGTCGCTAACGTAAACGTTACGTTCCCCCCAAAACGTATTCTCTTTTCTTTGTTCTTCTGTTTCTACGGCTCTTCTCTGCTGGCTACGTTGTCCCATTACTGCCAATCATCTATTTCTTTGTTCTTCTGTTTCCTCGGCTCTTCTCTCCTGCCCACGTTGTACCATGTCTGACAATCGGCTATTTCTTTGTTCTTCTGTTTCTTCCGCTCTTCTGTCCTGGCCACGTTGTGCCATAGTTGACAATCGGCGGCTTCTTTCTTCTTCAGTTTCAACCACTCTCCTTTCACGTTTTCTAATTGCCTCCCGTCTACTGGCAACATCCTCTGTAATTCCTCTTTTTCTTTTAGGCATAGGAAAAAGCGAGAATTGAACAAAGCAAAAATAGTAACTTCCAAATATCAGCTTGAAATAGAAGCTTCCACAAATATTTAAACTTGATCAAATCAATGAATAATGATTAAAATCACTAACATAACTAATCTATATCTTTCGGCACATAACTTTTCAGAAACAAAACACCCCTTTTAATTTCATTAAAATGATTTTGTTGGACGTTATATCACGGGATAAAAAAAGAATTTATACACTTTCAACAATACATTTTTTTTTATTTCTGTCAGCGTCACTTTTTTATTGTTGTTGTAACAATGTTCCTTAAAGTAAACGACTTCAACAATAAAATATATTTTGAATTGCGCTGCAACAATGAAAAGTATTGTTATAAAGTATCCGAAACAATGAAAAGCATTGTTGTCAATTAGTTTTTAATTAATATCTTTTTCACTAATTAAAATTTCGGAATATAAATGGCCGAAACGGCTTCCCTGGATTATTCCCCATCTTTTGATACTTTCCGCGCCCTTCTCCGTTCGGCGGTTCGTGAGAAGATAGCCGGACATACATACATACATACATACGTTTGTTTACCTTCGAATTTTAATAGAGTAGATTTTATTGTTTTTAAACAAATTTTGTTGTTGCTTTTGTTTAAAGTTTAAGTTAAAGTATTGTTTTATTTTTAATCTATTCTAAATTTTCTAGTTGATTGTTTTTCAGCTCAAGGTAAAGAAAGATTGCCAACCAAACAACATTTTCAAGTTTAAAAAAGTATATTTTCTTTTTGTTAAAATTTTAAAACTCGTTTGTTCAGCAATACTTATTTGATTTTCAGGCTTTTTTCATTACCTTTATGTCGTTTTTTAAACTTTTCTCATGATTATAGCGACGATAAAGTGCACACAAATATGTACTTAAAATCGTCACAACTCGCAAATGTATAAATGCAGTAACTAAAGAATGAAAATATACTTAAAAATACTTTCAAAAATTACTTAATATAAGAGAAAAATGTCCGGAAATAAAATTGGTGTAGCAGAAAAGCTAATTTTTCAATTTTCAGTTGGTGTAGAAATGATTTTAGAGAAATAATATGCTTCGTAGTTATTGAGGTAAACATTTGATTAAATTTCAATTTTTATTGAGCCCCTACTATCCAAGAAGTAACTACGTGCCTAATTGATCAGCTGTAGGTTCAAAGGTCTGCCCTGTAGAGCGTCTCGAACGTTTTTTACATTATTTACAGATAACATCCAGCCTGTAAACATTATCATGTTAAGGGGACATACGACTCTTAAACCTCGAAAAAATGGTGGAAAACTGTCAAATTCGATACATTATGTCTCTGAAACAATGCAATTCAAAAACTCACTTTTTTTCCTAGAAAACTATCTGTCGTTTCTCTTATAGTGCACACATTTTCAAACCTTCATGTCGGTATGTATTTATTTGAGAGTAATAAATATGGGAATAATTTTTGGAGAAAAAATGAGATAGTCACCTTACGCGCATGATTACGGATAAAATATTTTTAAGCACAATATTTTGGGTATCTATTGTAATCCAAACAGTCTGTTTAAGAAACTGAACCGCAATTTATTAACATTTAAATTTCATTTCTATTTTGTATACCAATTTAAAACAAAAATGTTAAAAATAGTTAAAATTTTAACTTTTCTAACCTCCAGAAAAAAATTTCTTTGGAGAAAATATGCACAAAAATTGTGGTTCAATTTGTAAAACATAGCACAATACATATTCGCTAAAAATTTCATGTAAAAATATTCAATAGTTCTTGAGATATCGAGAGCGCGATATTTAAAAAAAACACATTTTGAGAAATAGCACTTTAAAGATGGAGAAATTAGGAATACACCATCATCAAAAACTCTACACCAATCAACAGTCATCTTACGCTTAAATTTAAATAGCCTATACAGGAGAATGGGGTAAAACCATATTCAATGTTTACATTGAAGAGCTGATACATTTTCCTTCCTAACTTTCATAATTATAGGAATTTTTTTAACGCGGATTATTTTAAATTGTTCAGAAAAGACAGGAGAATAATATATATTTTTTTCAAGAAATCGAAAATTTTCGAGGTTTAACAGTCGTAAAATCGTCGTTTATGTAAGTCCCTTAAAATTTAATGTCAAAATTGACGATTTCCTTCTACTTGTATATTACCCTCTAGAGAGAGGTAATCGTTTACTATGTTTCAGTTCATTTCTGTAAAGAGAGAGCAATGCAAAAAGACCCATGCATTGATCAATAGATCGCCTGAGGAAATATCAGACAATTCTTGTTCCAATCTTGTGGGCGATTTTAGGAATATGAATAAAAGTTACCTGTCAGCTTTGACTGCCCTATGTCCACTCAATTGCACCTGTAACTGTACCGGCTACAGGCCCGGAGTATGGTGCAGCGTTCTGTCTGTCAGATTTGACTGCGAAGAAAGAATTCGAAAAAAGTAAACCTGGAATTTGGAATAGGGGAAAATACAAGAAAACATTCAGGACGGGCATTTTCACATGCATCTGATATAATATTCAGGTACTTACGTATTAACGCCGCCGAGGCTACAGATTTGGCGGTTTTTAAGTACCGCCAAATTTGGCGGTTTCTGTACTTACGTATTAACGCCAATTTGGCGGCTTTTGTACTTACGTATTAACGCCAATTTGGCGGTTTTTAAGTGGCGCCAATTTGGCGGTTTTTGTACTTCCGTATTAACGCCAATTTGGCGGTTTTTAAGTGCCGCCAACGCCACCGCAGCTACAGATTTGGAGGTTTTTAAGTGCCGCCAATTTGGCGATTTTTGTACTTACGTATTAACGCCAATTTGGCGGTTTTTGTAAACAAGATTGCTCTTTATTGGCGCATTACCGCCAATCTGTAGCCTAGGTGGCGTTAATACGTAAGTATACGACGGGCATTTTCACATGCATCTGATATAATATTCATTTTCTTAAAGGAACATTACTTCTTAAACTGAGATTTTATTTTACACTTATGTTTTCAGCAAAATATTTTATTTATATGGGAGAGCAACATATTATTACGGATTTTCGCAAACATTACTTAAGGTTTTGTTTCAAATATGTAAAATTTTATTTGTTAATTTTTTTTTACTGTTTCGTTTTTAACAAACCTGCTGTCAATGGTAAAACTTCTGTCCAGAGTTGTTCTCTTTTTTGCCTTCTTATACACAAAGTATGTATAGAAAGAGTAATGAAATCGATAAAAATTCGATGTGGAGAATTTTAATCACGTCTGTACTTAAAATACGATAATTTATAAACGCGTCAAGATTGAAGAATTAAATTTAAGATGTGATCTTTACACCAAAATTTAATTCCATATCAAATTTTGGAACCATTCCGTCCACTGGAAGCGGCAATTTTCTTAAACACATGAACGAGTTTTTAATTATTCCATGTATTTACCTGCACTAGAACTCGTTTCCAAGGAAGATAACGAATTCATTTTTAGTTATTGATAATTTTTATGCTTAGGAGGTAGATTTAAAAACAAATGCCTATAAATATGCCTATTAAGTTTCAATGCTTTTTATTCGACTGTAAAAGAGAGTGAAAAAGAAAGAGATTCTTAACTTCTGTCCGTTTGCCACTGCTGTATAAATGGAAGAAAGTTTAACGGACAAAATAATTACAACCTCTGATAAACCCTAAAACCTAACTGACTTACAAAACGACTTTAATCACTACATTAAACAACAAAGAAATTTTATCAAGTGCTAAGGATACACATGACAAAGAAGATATTTGAAATTAGTAAGAGCCTGTTTAGAATCGATAATCATCAAGTTGACACTTGTTCCTCCGGGTGTGAAAGGCATTTTAATTCTCTGGAAAGTAATTTAATTAAACGGTTTCTTGGACAGTTTTCGAACTTCTTTCCAACAACAGGATCTCATTTTAACATTCTTTTCCAGTGTTTACATTTAACGTGGGGACTGAAAGCAGGTAGTGTTATTCTTTATTTAAGAAATTATAGTCAGATGTAGATAATAAAGGAGACTTCATCCTTTATGAAGTTGGCTAGTTTATCTAGAATTTAGAAAGCAGGTCCATTCTGAAGACCTGTAATCGTGTTTATTTCGAAGAGAAAATTTATTTGGAGGGAAGCCCCTGTACATCATGATTGCTAAAAATACCGTATTATACGAAATAAAGAAACAGTGTGACAAAAGGTTTGAATTTCAAAAGGTTTTTTTTTAAATATTAGTATTTCGTTTTTAGAATTGTGAATATAGAACTGTGATTTATATATTTCATGAAGCAATTTTCGCCAAATATGTAGCATATTAACTTGTATTTAATATTCTTTTCATCTTACCACTGCTATGCGCTATTATTAGAGAAAGTTTTAACTTTGGCACAACATTTTCATTCTCTGAGCTTTCTTTGCCATTAGTATCGATTCTATTATAACAAAGCTAGTGTTTTATAAAATTAATTTTAAGTCAAATACAATAACCATGTGATACAATAAATAAAACATTTAAATAGGCGTTTATGACAATATTTCCCAATAATATAAATTTTTGGAACACATATTGAAGATTTGCAGATTTATATACAATTATAATAAAATAACACCAGCAAGAGGCAATAGAAATACAAGGGTCCGAGAATTGTTCCACTCATTTCAAAAATTAATTTTAAAAATTAATAATGTCTCAACTACGGTTTTTTTTAAATGACGGCGCATTTTAAAAAGATTTTTGTCAGATCGGTAACACGCCATTTCGGTGGTCCACGGGGCCGAAAATTACTGGAAATCAAAAATTCGTTTAGAGCCATTATCTGCGAAAATATTAAAACTGGAAGAAAAATAAAAGCATTCATTTGTAGGGAATTTTACGCTCTTTAATTTGTTAATTCACATTTAGTGTGAAAACTGAAGTGTTTTCGAAATATTCAAGAAAAACTGAAAAAAGAAACTAGAAAACGCGCTGATCGGTAGCCATTGCGAAAGGAAATCTGTCACCGGTGACTGAAACTGAACTGTATAATTAGATGGACCCTTCTCTACTATCTCTTAACTATAATAGAGAAGGGGCCATCTAATTTTTGAAACGGGTCCAACAATTCTCAGTCAACCTGTATTTTAGTTAGAAATTAAACAACTTTAAACGTTCATTAAAATACAAAAAATCCAGTTAAAGCTAAAATTGTACTTATTCAGTGTCGGCTTCTTCATTGTTTTGAGAGACTTTACGATCCAAAGACTTCGCTCAAGCTGTTAGATTCAAATGAATGAATCAAAAACATTCCTACATCACTCAGCATCAGTCACCTGTAGATCAGATGGGAGAAAAAGTTTTAAGGGCGCAGCACAATTACAATAGCTGCCGTTGAAGCTTCAATGGTGTACAAAATACACCAGCGCGAGTAATTAAGGGTTAATAACCATTTTAAATTCGATTTTTCGTAATTATCATTAATTAAAGATTAAGCAAGTAAAAAATTTACATTTACTTCTTTGCAAGCCAATTAATAAGAAAGTCCCGCTAAATCTTTGCTTTAGACAAATCTTCAGAGATTTTTGCTTTTTACAAATGTTAAATTTCATGCTAAATCTTTATCCATAAGAGAAGTAGTGATATGGTAATTCATTTCATTCAAAACACATCAAAATGCACGCCTTCGAACAATGTGTTTCGATTTTCATCCGGCAGTTACATCAAAACTAATTCAAACGAAAGCATTCTCTTTTATCAACAATCACAAAAGATACAAAAAACGTTCTGTTACGAATCTGTAAACACAGATTCCCTGTTATGTTAGCCTTATGGAAGGAAAGATGGATTTACATGGATTCGTAATGAAATGGAAGCCAATGACTCCCGACCTTTGCGACAAAATGAAGGTTCTTGAATATGCAAGAACTGTGGCTCTATCTCTATTAGAAACCGAGATATGGAGATATTTCTAGAGAATTCCATGTGACGTGAAACCTTGTCGGAAAATCTATAAATACCGAGGTGATGAAAAGGAATTAATCTCTTTGGCGTCTTGTTCGCAGCGCGAGTCTGTTCTGGAATATTCGTGGAATAAAACGTCATTTGCCATTATCCAACTTGTTGGACTGCTTTCACCATACACTCAACGGACGATTGTTTTCGTAACAGTACCATAACCGCCAATAATTTGTTAATCATGAATTCTTACTACGCATATGGAATAAAAAAACTATTTCATTTGTGTCACTAAACGAAAAGAATTCGATTTAAACACACATTTTTCTCGTTATAGACACTATATCATAATCTTGTATAAAGAAATGGATTTCCGCCACACTGTTTGAAAATAAATTTGATGATAAAGATTCAAGATTTGTGAGTCAAATTTTAAAAAGTTGGAAGCGAATTGCCAGAATGTTCGAAGAAAAACTTTAAATTAAAATAGTTTTGTTGAAAAATGAAACATAAATTTGGATTTACTTTCCAGACTGAAAAATGAACTAAGATTTTTTTAGATGAAAAGATGAAAAATTTATTATCATGGAATTTTTAGT
>BGPR01018558.1:20066-30660 GCA_013235015.1 Araneus ventricosus | reverse complement strand
CACATAAATCGCTAAACAGTCAAATGGACGAGAGGTATGGAATTCCGCAACTGACAAATAGGCGCAATTTTCCACTAAAGGAAGCAGAGAATTTTCTCCTGTTACCGCAGAGATTTATTGCCAGATAGCACGATTTCTCAAACGAAAGTGCATTCTTTCACCCAAAGCACAAATACGAAAATAAAAAAGAAAAACTGCCCCGGGGTAACAACAAAATAATCCACATTTAAAACCGTGACCCACTGCTCTTTTCAGCCATGCCCATATTCGGCAGTCTCGAGAAACTCGAAATCGTTATGACAACGAGAGCGGTGTTGCCAACAGATTTCTGGTGGATGGAGAAATTTCTTCCTTTTAATAGAATATGGATTGCATTTAGAAGTTCTTCCATAAATATACCAGACCCGACCACAAAAGGCACTAAAGCAGTTGGGAAGTGATGCAAGAATAGAAAAGGCGAAATCTGAACGAAAGAAACCAGAATGAGTCAATGCATTCCGACGGTGTTGCATAAGACTAAGAAGCTTGCAAATAGCACATTACAGAATTCAAGAGGATGTGGTTGCATTAGCTGCGATTGTATAAAGAGACGAGGAATAACGTTAACGACGAAGCCGCAGATATCACCATAGATTTCGAAGATGTTCATTGGAATATTAACATATCACCATAGATTTCGAAGATGTTCATTGGAATATTAACAATCTACTTTCTGAAAACAGGTAGGACGAAGTGAATCAGAGTTCAGGACTTCTAAATTGATTAATGTAACTGTTTATTAGTCACTTCTATTGAAGTCAACATAAATGCATCGCTTAATTTGTTCAGCAACAACTTCAACAATGCTTGCTTTTAGTGTTTCCTTCACAACATGTCATTTAAGGAATATTCATATTTTTTTATGAGAAATGAATGAAATAACTTGGTCTCTTCGTGCCTTTCTATATGTTTCAAGGGTACGGATGTTATCGAGAGAAACGTTATTAGAAATTATATTCCTTTAAATAATATGCACTTGCGCTCATGCCTTTCCATTTTTAAAAATCTAAATTAACATGCTTTAAACATACATCCAAAGTGCGTCGAGCACCAAAAGGGAAAAAATGCTAATCTTAATATAAATAAAAGTCATTGTGGGTATATGTTCCATATCTCCTAAACTACTAGATCGATTTCAACCAAATTTTGCACACTTATTATTTAAGACAAGAGGAAGATTATTGTCAAATTTTCCAAGCCTAAAAGTTAATTAAACAGTCAATTAGAAATTAACCGAAACCGTTTTTCAGCTGTAAGTTCGGAGAAAATAATCTCCCAAAAAATATTTTTATACCATCTTAAAGTTCAAAGTTTTACCTTTTAAATGATACCAATTTTACATCTGTGACATTTTCCCTTCAATTTTTAAAGTTTAATAATTGTTAATTACGTGCAGACGATTTTGAAATAACGCAAATTTATAGCTACTCCGTTGCTAGGCAACGGTTAGACTTTGAACTAATTTACCTTTATTTCTGAAATGTTTGCTTATTTTTATAAATATATTTTATTTAAGAAGAGAGTCAACTGTTAACTTTTAAAAGCCCCAAATCTTTAAAATTTCAGTTAATTGGAAATTAAGCAAGGTTTTTGCATTTTCCGTTATATTTTTCGAAAATATGTATTATATCACAAAAACTATTTTTACAAAAATTTAAAAAATTAGCTTTTCAAGACACAAGATTCATTTCCGTACAATTCGTTGTCCTCATTTTAATAATTTTTCAAAAATTAAATTGTGTATAAAATTTACAATTTATGACACTTCTTTTTTATTGTTGAAGAACAAGAATACATAAGAACTGTTGCTAGATCACATTTAGAAGAATTTTGGATGAAGACGAATTTTATTATTTTTTATTCATATTTATTCTAACGCTTTTTCTCAATGAAAAATTTACTATGTAATTGTCCCAAAACATCCGTTAAAATCTTTCTTATACTGCAAGATTTATGAATAAAACTTGAAGTACCTATACAATAAATACTAATAACTTATGGAGAAAATCAGTTATCGGCGGTTTTTACAAATCATCTGGTTGAACTGATATTGTCATTTTAATTAAAAAAAACATTTCAGGCGATAAAAGAATTTTGGGTATTGTAATTTTCCATACAAAAGTAGTTTTTTTACATCAAAAATATTACACATGACAGTATTTTAATCCCAAGCTAGTGTTGAATATAAAGTGTATGGAAGCTTATTGGGAAGGCGATTACTTTTTATGAAAGCCCATACGAAACTTTTCCAGTATGCCAATGGGAAGAAAGAGTGTCGTAGCACTGGTAAAAATGGTGTTCAGGGTTATAGTATTGACTACCGTCCCTTCAGTTATATTTGTCGACCCAAAATTCGCTTAAATCAAAAGTATTTTGTCGCGTTTACATTGGAATAAAAATATCCTTTGTAACACAAAGATATTTGTTGGCCTAATTTCGCTTAATGCAAAAGTATTTTGTCGCCCTTACATTGGAATAAAAATATCCTTTGTAACACAAAGAGTTTTTAAATCAATTATTTAATATTACGACTTTCAGCGTAAGAGGTTGCGATTAAAACTGATATAAAACGCTGAGTCCCAAATAGGCAAGTAATAAGATGTTCCGGAATAATCCCGATTCTTCGTTAAAGCTTCAAAACGTGTCTCAGATTAAAATAAAATGTTTTGGATTGTCCCGTTATTTACTTATAAGCAAAAGTTCATGTTAAAAAACATTTTTTAAGGTTTAACTAGACTGAACTTTAAAAAAAAGTGGCTTCTTAAGAGTTCATATTAAGAATTTTAAGAAAAGACCAATTATATTCAATATTAAAAAATAATTTGTGAAGAATTCGCCTTCGAAAATAAAATCTATGTAGAAGAGAAGAATTGCACAAAATACAGCCACCCTATTTAAGAGAATAGTATCAGTTCAGTACTGTAATACTCTCGAATATAATTAGGTTCCATTAAGTGTAGCTTAGTACTGACACAGGTGTCGATGACATACATTGTTGTAATATAATCCGCTTTCTCTTGTAAGCAAAGGGAAATCACCCCACGTTAAAAAGAAGAAAAAAATCGAGCATCTTGGGTTGAAATTCTGATAATCTAGTCACTTCATAAATATTAAACAATACTTTCTCTTTGTATACTTCGTATACTGATCAGGGTTGCCTCACCACAAAGGGATAGGCATGTGTTCTTCGCGATATTATCTCTGCATCCGATACTCATCTGGCCATCACTGTGAATCATCGGGATCAAAGTTCGCAGACGATCCTTTCGGCAGCAAGGAAAATGATGTAGTAAAAAAATCGCACCGTTTTTTGTGCAAGAAAACACCGCCCAAAGCACGGCGGGTGGCAGCTATTTATTTACAGAGTGCAGATATCTTTTTTTACTTTCAAGACTGCAGCTTTTTACGATTCTGTCGAAGCGATGACAAGATATCGCGCGTATCCAGATGACAGATACGTTGATTAATGAACATGACGATTCTCAGATTTGGAAGTATCCAGATCGAACGGATTTCACCCGCAGACAACCGCGCGTGTGAAAATCTCACAAAGACAAGTCAGCACCATGGACAGAAAAATAATCGGTATTTCATATCAGAAATAATGTAAAAAAAAGAAAGAATTCGAACGCATAACAGAGGAACTTTTTACAGCTTTTTGTCAACTCTGGACAAAGAACAGATGACAACAGCAAGGAAAAACAAAAGTTCATTGAATGCTGTATTTAATAAAGAAATGGTTTACGAAAACAGTACTTTACAGTCCCGTCTTTCGTTCTGTTTTCATGTATCCAACTCGATTTCACTCTCTTTCAACACGAATTTTTCCCTTTTTTAAACTCTACACTTCTTCAGAGACACTTTTCCCAAACTCCATTTTTGAACGAGCGCCCCAGGCACAAATTCTGTCTGGGACACACAAAAAAACGCCTTCCTTGGTGAGCTGGCCTTCAAACTTACCGGCAAACACCGTATGGGACCGGTTCCCCATGTGTCATTTAGTTCCTAATTTGTGTCTTTGCGATCTCGTCCGCCGGGCCCTCGCCACTGGGAGGAAGCATCCATAAACATGAGGCGGAGGAGCGCCCTTTTAAGGAGGGCACCCGCCAACACAAGGGAGGGAAGGAAGCGCAATTACAGGATAGACTCCGCGCTTGTTATTCCCAATGGGAATAATAAGCACGCTCTTCTCGGCGAGCCTCTCATTTGAAAGACCGAATCGACCGTTATTCGAGCAATGAATCCTTCATTGGAGCAGACAGAAATAGTTCTTCACTTTCACAGGAAACAACCTGTGGCGTAGTTGCTGCTAAATGGCTCGAATGTCAATACTTTGATTGAATCACTTATTAAAGCAGGTTCTTAGGCGCACAAAGAGTCAACAAATTGAACGAAAACAGCATCTTAACACACTGCTGACCGGCAATTTTACACGGAGGCTATCTCATGTCATCGGCTATTATTTCGTAATTGAATGTGAAAATAAAACAAATTAACTCGTGATCGGTCAACAACGTTTGTGCATGAAAACACGAGTTAACTCGTGACCTGTCAACGGTTGGGCATGAAAACACGAGTTAATTCGTGATGGGTCAACGTTTGGCCATGAAAACACGAGTGTTAGATTGCAAATATTGCATCAACATCATTTTTCGGTTTTGTCAGTATTTTTAATTAATTTAATTCTTCGCCACTAAAGTTTCTTTCTTTTCTTGTGGCAACTTTGGAAAATTTTGAAATTCAAACGTTAATTTTAGCCGTTTCATTTAATTTCTAAATTTTACTTAATTATTTACTTTGTTTTCGATTTAATTATTATTTGTCTTAACTTTTGTTGTTGTTTCCATTAAGGTTTCAACTTTATTAATTTTTAAATTCAAATTTCGCAACGGGATTATTTCTTCGCCATCTTGGCTCGCGTAGGTTTTTGGCGCTATGAGGTCTTGGGCGTCTGTATCTGGAATCGTTTTCCGTTACTTTTTGAATTCTTTTGTGATGGGGTAAGCGAGTGGTTGGTGTTGTTCCAGCTGCGGGCCCCCGGGCCGGTTGGGCCTGGGGTCTTGTCTTGTCTTGCCTCTGCTTTAATTTTTCCGTTAATATTTTTTGTATTCCTGAGTCTGAAGCTGAAGATTCTTTTTATTCTTCATTGGTATTCCTAAAAAGATGCAGTTTGAAAAAACACAGTGATGTATGGTCTGAAAGACGAGATGAAGTTTTTTTCTACAACACTATGCCGGAACAATCTGTGAATTAAGGTGCTGTGTGTGAAAGAAAGCATTTCTTCTTTATGCCGGAACAATATGTGAATTAAGGTGCTGTGTGTGAAAGAAAGCATTTCTTTCTTCTTCATTTTAAAATGTTCTCTGCTACATGGTGGCATGAACGCTAGTTTTCATCAATGTTACAGAGTTATAAATGATCATCACCTTTTACAAGATCTGCATTATGTGTAATACCTTCAGCATTTTTCTTCTTCATCGTAATAATGTGGACACTTAATTAAGGAGATTATGATCATCCTTTAATCTTCAGTTTCTGCTCAACGTCTTTTTCCCATCTTCAGCTTTTCCGAATTTTGAATGCATGATACAAGTCTAAAAAAATGGCCGAAGAAAATGCGAAAATGTGCAAGTTGCATACTTCAAAATATCATTGTTAAGTGAATATAAAGAAAATTCACTTATGTAATAGTATTCATCAATTCAAGAAGTGTTTGTTAATAATGATCATTACATCTCTATCAAATTTAGGTTGTTTTTTTTTACTTTGTGTTCTGAAATATAATTCTTAGGCCTGCAGTGCTAATGTGTAGCTACAATTTTTATTTTTTGTTTTGTTTGATAAATGTTCATTCCTGTGCATCAATTTTTATGCATATATCTAATTTTTTGTGGCAGTAATTAATTTCAATATTAATAATTGTTAAATAAAAAATTATTTAAATTTTAATAAAATTGTTTTTGTTTAATTATTTTTTAGCATTGTACTACCACTATATGCGAATTGACTTTTAATTATGTAGCTAGGGTTTTCAGGTCAGCAAAGGTAGGTGATATATCAGTATTGTTAGAATTGCTTTTTTTATTATTGTTATTTAATTTAATACCCAGAATTAATTAATTGTTCAATATATATTATAATTTAAATTTTATTTCTGGGCATCTACCTTGCTTCAATGTTTTTATAAATATCCTAGCTACCTCCTCCCAACATATTTGAATTTTTAACATTTTGGTCCCCCAATATTATTTTATTATTTACAACGAGTTAACTCGTGACCGGTCAACGTTTTGGGTATGAAAACACGAGTTAAATCGTGAAGTGTCAACAACGTTTGGGCATGGAAACACGAATTAACTCTTGACCGGTCAACAATGTGACAACCCTTTCAAGTTCACTACATGTTTCGTTTTGAAAATTTCTAAATTTATTTCAAAAATGAGTATCAGACATGTAGCTGATCATACGTATGTAAAGGGGGAAAAAAATTAGCATTTTTTATTTTCAAGAAATTCGTGGTTTCACAGTGAAACCAATGAACGGTAATGTTCTATTTTTTCCTCCGAATAAGTTATCATCGAAATACAATTTAAATTATGTATTTAATTTTTAAGTACACGTGAGTATTCAGGATATTCAACCTTCATAAAATTCAATATTACTTCCGAAGATTCAATCTTAAAAAAATATCAATTTGAGTGAAACAATAGCCCTCTTGGATAAAAGGTGAATAGTTTTTTCCAACTATAAGGAAAGAAACACATGACCTAGTGGTTGATGCAACCTATATTGAGACTCAACAGAAGTGAAGGTAAATGGCATTAAGGCCTAACATTTTTTTCCCAATCCTTTCGTTAACTGTCTCCCTAAACGCAAAAATATTTTGTATTCGCGAATCGACCTTAGAAACTGACGCACAACCATCCATACCCCCTCACCAACACAGACTTGAAGATGTTCCTCAGTTGTTTTTGGAAAATAGGAGAAAATAAATGGGCTTTGCCCTGTAAATATAATTTTTTAATTTTGAAAAATAGCTCAATCTCATTTGTCAATTGTTCGCCATGACACTGGAAACAATCTATTGGGGTGATATATTTCAACTTGTTCTATAAATGATTCTGGGATTCCTAAACCCTTCGCGCTTTTGCGCATGCGCGAATGATTTCATCAAAATAGGGGTGAAGTGAGAAATGGAGAGAGAGATATTTACATTTTAATTAGCGTGACCAAAAAAAAACTCCGGAAGTGCCCTCATCTTACGCATTTCCTGTCACCCCTTTCCAGAGTAAAATCGTCAAAAAGTGCTAGTCTTGGCATTTTGAAACGATCAAACGAGTTGAACGCCTAAAACTAGGTATCTATTTCTCTACGAAAATTGAGTTGCCGCATGGACAATAGAGCTATGATTAATTGTGAAAAAAATGTAGCACGCTTTTCGTTAAATAAGAATAATTTAAAAACGGTTCAAAATGTCCAATAAAAAGCTAGAATCTAACTGTAAATAACTGAAGGAACGTTTAACGCTTGTTAACAGCATAAAATGAAACCAGACTTTATGAAAAACAAATCAAACATGGACTAGGATGTCATCTAACCGCAGTGACGGTTTTTCGAAGAGGTGGTAGAGGCGCCCGCCTCGTGCCTCGAGAATCTAGGGGGGCCTCGAAACCTTTACGACGAGCATAGTAGTGATCGTAGCACAATTGCATCATCAGGTAGGGGGGTCTCGAAGCAATCTTGCGCCTGTGGACTCATATTGACAAAATCCACCGCTGCCTAACCGAGGGTTTTTAAGAAGAGCGTATCAAGATACCGCCATTCTAAAAATATCTCATATATTCATATTTTCACCAGCTGTATCAGGATCTGGTATCGCCCAGCTTGCAGTTTCGAAACCCGAACTTGAAACAGGAGAGAAACTGCAGGGACGGAAGGCCGCTCCGGGTCAGGTGAGCTGAAGCACAAACACAGATGAGCGCTGCGTCTGTATCAGTATCCGAACAGCTGCTTCGAGGAGAAAGGATAAACACAGAGCTGCCGGTTTCCGGCGAGGCTCAACACATTTCCTGTCACTCCCCGCCTACGACTCGAAAAAGGAGAAATAATTAACCGTTCTGACGGGATGTCTTTTTCAATGCAGAAGTATCGGTTAATTTCTATTTTCACTATTTCGGAGAAAAGTTTCCTGGCATTCGTTATGTCTCGAATGGCCGTGGACGCCTATACACTTATCGTGGTCCAATAGCTAATTTCTCAACCGTTAGAGATGGACATATAGTTCCAATTGGGAAAAATGCTTTAAATGAAGGGAAGAATTATAATATATGTTTTCTGAGTGAATAAATATATTCCTGAAAAAGTTACGAATGCTAACTTTTTATACAGTCCCCTGGTCCTAACAGTCATATTTAGTCAAATATTCTTGACACTATCATTTTAAACAAAAAATGTCCCACTCTTCTGCGACTAAAACTGACCGAGTTATGGAGCTTTGAATATCGCTGACTTGGACCACTTCACACCATTTCAATAGTTGTCTTGAAGACGATCCGCCAATTAATGCGCAGCACTTGCTCGACGAGGCCGCTGATTGGCTAAAAATCATGAAATTCGAAGCTCCATAACTCGCTCGGTTTTAGCCGCAGAAGAGTGGGACTTTTTTTGTTTAAAATGTTAGAGTGGCAAGAATATTTTACTAAATATGACTGATAGGACCAGAAGACCGTATAAAAAGTTAGAATTCGTAACTTTTTCAGGAATATATTTATTCACTCAAAAAACATAAGTTATAATTCTTCCCTTCATTTAAAGCATTTTTTCCAATTGGAACTATATGTCCATCTCTAACGGTTTAGAAATTAGCTATTGGACCACGATAAGTGTGGACACCCTGTATAGTACGATAGACAAAGATATGGTCTGAAACTATAGTCAATGAAAACTCAAGAAACATGGTGCAATATTACTGCCATTTAAGAGTAATTAGTATGATCCTAATGTGTTTAAAAAGAATCGACATGTTTGAATAGAATTTAGTTTTATACAATAATATATAATCTATTTTATGCGTAATAAAATCTCCCTCTTTTATATAAAAGAGCAATTTTTTTATGAGTATGTATGTTCCTTTTTATGCTCTTTATACACGCCCAGACCGTATGACTTACAGGAACCAAATTTGACTGTGATAGATTAGCACAAGAGGGAGCTAACCTCGCAAGATTTTTTTTTTAAATTCGAATTAGATTTTTATTTATTTAAGTGGTAAATTCGAGCATTTTTGCCTATTTTCTTTTTTCTCCATTATTATTCAAATATGAGCAAGAAGAAAAATTATGTTTCCCATGTTTAATTTATCAGTTCTTGCATTTTTTTTATTTATCTTCATCTACTGTTCTTTTTAAGCCTTATTAAATGAAGTTGGTTCCTTGCATTGTTTTATTTTTTATTTATTTCTTTTCAATCTATGTTAAGCAGTCTAGGCGTGCATAAAGAACAACAACAAAAAAAGAAACCGAACAATACATACTCATAAAAAAATTCATCTTTTATAGGTATTAGGTATAGGTTTTTTAGGTATACGTATATTGTTTAAAAGTTTGAAATAAATTTTCTTTTTCCAAACTTCTTGCATTTTCATTCAAACCATACTGTTATCTATACTTATAAAAGGCAATGTTTGCGTGTGTGTTTGTCTGAGATGTCCAGACGAATCTATCGCACTTACAGCCATGAAATTTAGCACACAGGTAGTCGTAATGGTGACTGAATGTACCTCGAAGCCGAAATTTTAAAATTTATTCTAGAAAAATTTTTATTTAATGTTTTGTGTTGTTTGGGGTGATTTTTCGCGCTAATTTCTCAATAGCATGGTTTCGGATAACTGTACGACAAAAATCGATACACCATCGGAAAGAGCACGCGATTTCCGTTCTAATGAAGTTAGTTTTGAATTTCTAACGTAATTTACTGAATTTTGAGAAATTTATAAAAAATAGCCCTTTTCGCCATCGCAATGTTACTTTTGTTTTTAAATTTGTTGCATCCGACTTTCTAATAACACTATTATTTTCAATTTCTTTCAGCTTATAAGTAAAACGGTTCTCTCGGATTTAAAACAAGAACGGTTAAAATATCTTTTCAAATTTTTTTTTAAATTATTTTTTTCTGGGCAGTTGAGAGTTATTTTTATGGAGAGAGTTCCTCGCGCGGCACTTCTTCGGAACTTTGCTGGCAATTTTGATTGGCGGACGCGCAAGATACGTCATGACCTCCAACTGAATAACTTTGATTATTATTTTCGGCAGTATCTTAACGTATTTATTCATCTCGCATACTTTGCTTGCAGTATAATAATTTTCATGTTGTTATTTTTTAATATTGTTTTGGATTAACTTTTCTACAAATAAAATGCCATTCTCGCAAGAAAAAAAAAATAAGCGGGAAAATCAATAATGTGTAACTTTTGTTTTGATTTTGTTTTCAAAACTTTTTCATGTCTTTGTGGGCTGGGTTTTTTTTTTTTTTTTTTTTTTTTTTTTTTTTTTTTTTT
>BGPR01018558.1:0-15078 GCA_013235015.1 Araneus ventricosus | reverse complement strand
TTGAGGGGGAAAACAAAAGATCACCTTAGTTATTACCTAAAAATTAGTAGGTGTCCCGTTTTGAGGGGGAAAACAAAAGATCACCTTAGTTATTACCTAAAAATTAGAAAGTGTCCCGTTTTGAGGGGGAAAACAAAAGATCACCTTAGTTATTACCTAAAAATTAGTAAGTGTCCCGTTTCGAGGGAAAAATAAATGGTCACTTTACATACCACCCACAAGGAGTATCAGTGTGGTCCAATCAATACAACAGTAAGTAACAGATATAATTTGCTACCTTAAACTTAATTTAAAATATTTAATTACACCGAAATGTTAATCAAGATCATATGAAAATGCATCATAAATTATTTAAATTTTACAACTTATTATAAAACAAGATTTACAAATTTTGAATCGTTCGGAAGCAAGCAAGGGCGCTTTTTGAGACAGGCGTAAGCCAACGGCGAATTTACAACATGGGGTAGAGGCCTCGAAACAATTTTGGGCCTGTGGCCTTATATTGTCGAAATCCGCCACTGCAAGTAAGAACGTCGACCTAACTATGGAGATTTCCTTCGCCTAGTAGTTGAGTTTCCGTTGCGGGAAGGGAAGATTTAGACCCGAGGTTCCAGGCCCGATTTCTTTGTGCGGGGTTATGGTGCAAGTTGAATCTACACTGTAGGTTAAATGTCCTAACATTGAAATTTGTAAAGTGGATGCTGTCTGAGATGTCATCTTCTTACTTGACTACGGCTGAGAATTGCGGGGTTAGTTCTGAAATATATTACTGCGGCATCACATCAGGTCGTTAATACAATAAATAAATTCAACAGCAATACCCAACTATTGTATAGCAACGGATTCGGAAACCCTCCGCGCTTCTGCGCCTGCGCCGGGCGGAGTTATTTTCATCAAAATAGGGAGAAAGTGAAGAATGGAAGGGTGATGTTTACATTTCAGTGAGCGTGATCTTACAAAGAACTCCAAAAATGTGCCCATATGACTCACTGCCTGACACCCCTTTCCGGTGTAAAATCGTCCAAAAGTGGTAGTCTCGGAATCCGTTGATGAACTATACATGCAAACGGAAGTTAAAAATGAATTTGAGATATGTTTTTGTTAAATCTACACCTTTGGAGGCCAAGATCTCTGTCTTCTTGATTTTTCAAGATAATCACAAAATGTGAATGGAGGGGATAAAAATTCATGAAGCTTCGATCTGAAAGCAAATTTCGGCGAAATAAGGGGTTGCTTGAATTTTAAAAACAATTTCCATTAAATTTTGAAAAGTTTCGAAAATTTGTACATAAAATAATTTCCATGTTTTAAAGGACTTATCTGGGAGCCAAAAATGAAAAGAAATGATGAATAAAATTACATGAAATAAGTCCTGTAAAAATCCTGAATTACTCACATTCAATCAAGGTCAATTAGTAAAATAATGAGTATAATAAAAATTCCCCCAAAAATACATAAGATTGAAGCAGACAAAAGATGCAACACTTCAGAAGGAAAACATGAATTTTATAGCTATGCTTGTTGGTTACTCGGTTAACAATAAAACCGCCAGAACCAAACCTTCTCTTTTAGGCAAGGTGTGTAAATTTGGAAAGAGCATGCTGGTTTAGAAGTCGTCCTCGACATGTGACCACGGTTCAGACTGACGAGGTAAACCTTGTGATGTATTTCAGCATAGCATGAATAATCGTGGAGCCTTCTTTATCAAAAATAATACATTTATTGGACGTCTACCAGAGCACAAACATGTAAAACAAACATATATACTTACATCGCAAACGTTACATCACTCACTTACATCGAATTCCATCTTCAGTCACCATTATTCTTTTCTGTTGCTAGGCAACGTTAGCAAAAGACAAATGTATCGTTTCCACATTATTTTTATAACCTTTAGAAAAGACTTAATACCAAACGATTTTTTTAAATTAATTTCTTTTATGACCAAACGATTATATATATATATAGTTTAATTATTAATGATGATTTAATATAGTATATATAACATATTTTAGTTAAAATATTTTCACAATAAATGCGGAACTGTAATTCGTATTTAGCTTTTGGCATTTTTTGCTATGACTTTGAAGCAGTAAGCATTTAGTTAATTTTCTCGTTCTTTTCTTAATATATTTTGGATATTTACTCCAATATTTGTTGTCTTTTTTCCAACAATTGGCCCTCACAGAAGGTAGGTGCCTATAAATTTCGAAATAATGTGACATAATCGATTCCTCAGGTCGATTGGCATTTGATTGTTGGAATTCCATATCTGGATTGGCTTTTTCATAGTAATAGTTTTTAATCTTATTAACTTTCTGTTTTTCATTGTGTGAATAATATTAGGTTATATTGTTTATTATATTTAATTTTAAATGAGGGTTTAATAGGTGTATATGATGAAAATGTTATATATTTTTTAAACCATTAAAAAAACCAAATAACTATTTATATATATTCGTTACGAATATTACAACCTCGAAACAACCTGTAACTTAGAGATGAGACGTTTATCTCTCAAAACTAACTTTATTAAACTGCCGTTCCACACAAATATCAAAAGTAATCTATATTTTTATTAAAAGTGAACGAGCTTCCCACAAGCACCTACACCTTTTTTCCTTCGCCCATCCATCCCCTCGAATTTGACATGCTTGACGGACAGTGAATGCGTGCACAACTGTGTTCGACACACCTGTTGTGTTTACAGGCAAAGGGTTGTCTCATCTCACAAAGTTACATTTGTTGCATACACTTTTTAATATTAGATGACTGGTGGAAACGCACTAGGGAATGGCAAACATTGTGTGACCCTGAAAGGAACAGTAAAAACACGACTTTCATTCCTTGTATGCGGAAAATACCAGAAACGAAAATTGTAAACAATAGACATTTCAGGTTAAGCCAACCTGCTCAGTTCTCGACCTGCTAATATTTCTAACTCAAATTTCCAGATAAATTTTAATCCGGCATCCATTTTAGTGACTTTTTTAAAAAAAATTTTTGTGGAATTTAAAATAACTGATACCAAAATATCTTTGTGTGTGTGTGATTAGTTACTGTTATCGTTTATTTTATTCTTGTAATAACAGAATACATAGTCTCTTATTTTGATCCTCAATTTTTTAATATTTTTTTTCTTTTATTTCCAAATCTTTGCATTCATTTTTTTTGTCGTTGTTGTTATTCTGCATCTCATTAAGAGGCGCAATCCACAGTTTGAAGACGATTGGTCCAAAAAATTCTCTCAAAATGAAAAATCAAAATATACTTTAAAACCCATTCCCTAAACCATGTTCTCTTTAAATCGTATTCCATCGGAACCAAAGGTTTAAAAATCCATTCTCTAAACCAGGTACTCTTTAAATCGTATTCCATCGGGACCAAAGGTTTAAAACCTATTCTCTAAACCAGATACTCTTTAAATCGTATTCCATCGGAACCAAAGGTTTAAAACCCATTCTCTAAACCAGGTACTCTTTAAATCGTATTCCATCGGGACCAAAGGTTTAAAACCCATTCTCTAAACCAGGTCCTCTTTAAATCGTATTCCATCGGAACCAAATGTCCACGGTTACATGACTGAATCTCTTTGCTTCACGTTTTTATTCAATTAATCCATCTATAAAGCAGACGCTTGTGTATAGCAGATAAGCTTCTGTTTCGGAATAAGCGTATTACAGCGAAATCGAAATGAATCAAAGAATGAAACGAGATAAGATCTTCGTCACGATCGTTTCGGATACAGAATTAACGACCGGTTTATCGGTGGAACAGAGCGAACATCATGAACACGGAACGACGCCTGTGGTCTAAGAAAATAGCAAAGAGAATTTGTCAACAGCGATTGGCACATGGTGGAATCGGTTAGCATTCAAGGTTGAAAAAGAGAAAGCAATGTAACACCCAATAACGAAAACTGGGACAATTATCCACTTGAGGCGGCAATTATGTAAGAATTAAGGAAGACGAACAGACTGCTAAGAACTGCCTGCGATTGATGAGAGTTGCGGAATCACAGTTTGTCACCACATGTTTTCACCAATGACAAAGACTTAAATACAGCAGAATCTCTTCAAACGTTAACAATGGTGTGTAACATCTTTGGCGCGAAATTTATTTGTTAACTGGCAAATATCTATAGAAATTGCAGCTTACGGAACGAAAAGTTGCGTTTTTCAACAATACGATCATCCCAAAAGTTAATATCACGTAAAGGAATATTACCCTTTCTACAAAGCTAATTCTTTAATGTGAAATTTAAATTATTTTTTAAAATCAAAGCAGGACAGTTTCGATAAAATAAATTTCTAAATGAAATGATAAAATGTAATTTACAGACATTTAATTTCTACAGGATGCTAAAAAGCTTCAAATATCTCTTTTTTAGAAGTTTTTACATTATACTATATTCTATATATTATATATATATATATATATATATATATATATATATATATATATATTTAACCTGGCTTAAGCTTGTCTACAGCCAAGCTGCTATATTAATTGTTGAAAACTCCATATATATGGATCGCCTTTTTTTCAATACTTTTAATAACAGGGTTTCTTACATGTTGACGTAAATGTTTAAATTTAATTTTTGTTCAT
This sequence comes from Araneus ventricosus, assembly GCA_013235015.1. NCBI lineage: Eukaryota > Metazoa > Arthropoda > Arachnida > Araneae > Araneidae > Araneus > Araneus ventricosus. The sequence continues at coordinate 10,467 of BGPR01018558.1, read as the reverse complement.
CGTATATATAGTATTTGTCTAGTGACTTTATAGTGACTATTAGTCTAGTGTGACTATGTGACACTATGTACAATTCTTCGTGATTTTCACCAACTTTGCAACTCTACTGTGAGTAAAAAGTAATAACAAATTCTAACCCCCCCCCCCCAACGGTCATATTGACATTCCAGGTCCACCCCGTGTCTGAAATGCGTGCGATACCGATACTAAATAACGAAACACGTGTTTTTTTTTAAATTTTTAGTTATATTTTACATTTTAAAGGTAAAAAAATTCGTCCGGTTAAAGCGGAGATCCGGTTAAACGAAGTCCGGTTAAGAGGGAGTCTACTGTAATTTTCAATCGGAGTCAGATGACGAGGACGGCACTTGAGCCAGCATCCCTCTCTCCAAAATGAAATAGCGACATAACAGGTGATAAAATGAAATAGCTGTATGAATTTCATTTCCTTTCTTTTATATTACACGAACAACGAGTTAATTCGTAGATTTTTACTAATCATATTCATAACTAATTCTAAAGACCCAATTAAAACAACCTGCAAAGAACTAAGAACCAAACAACACGAAACTTTTAACTAAAAATGATCCAATTCATTTCGAATGAAAGAAGAGAAGACTGAATTCAAAATGTGCTTAAGAACCGAACAATACGAAACTTTTAACTAAAAATGATCAATTCATTTCGAATGAAAGAAGAGAAGACTGAATTCAAAATGTGCTTAAGAACCGAACAATACGAAACTTTGAACTAAAAATGATCAATTCATTTCGAATGAAAGAAGAGAAGACTGAATTCAAAATGCGCTTTTAATCGAACGAGGAAAAAGAAATTCATCATCCAAAGAGTCAAGTGGACGAAAACAAGTAGTGGCAAATAACCCTAGCGCAGGGATCAGCCTACCGGAAGGAAGCCGGTTAGATAGCACCCGACGCAACAGGTGATTCCGTCAGACGCGTCGAAGGTGGGTGCGCGGTCTTTTATCATAATTATTCTCTTGAGTGCCAAAAAGAAGAGACAGGAACAAATTAGAACGAAAGCGCATTCTTTTCCAGAGGAAGCATTCCACAGCGGAAGAGGAAGGAAGGAAGTGCCTGGATCCGTCTTGCCAACCAGCCAAACAAAACGATGGGTTGATTTTGATTGAGTGCGTGAACTCGAGAGTTCTTAAAACCCGGACTTCGCTATGTTTAAAATGTGGTTTAGAGCGAATTAATAGTTTCAATTCAATATCATTTCGGGGGCTGGTATATTAAATAAAATAAGTAATGGATGGTATATAAATATGTACCATGACATTAAAAAAATTGATACGGGCCTACATTGCAGATGATAAAACTGTGTGCCAAATTTTATCTATCTAGATAATTAAGTTTTGAATTATCGTGTTCACACGAACACGGACAGACAGATTTCCCGTGGACAGATTGTCCAAAATTTGACAGAAACCTACAAATTATGCGCACACCTGCCAACCTCCAAATTTGAAACAGAGGGAGACATTTTCAATTATACATGCACGATCACAAATGCGCAGCAGGGCCAACATTTATTTTATTTAGCTCATGTACAAATAGGGTGTAGGGGACCTAATGAGGCAATCTTTTATTTTGGCTATACTTTTCTCAAACTTTTATTTTTTTTAAAAAATAAATGAAAATGTATTGATTTTTAAAAATTGCTTAGCTCGGTTTTTAAAATAATCTTATCAGTTTTTTTAGAATACACTATTTTTAGTCCTCACTCTTCCATACATAATTTATATCTAGACAGTATTACCAATATAAATTATTGACTTCAGTATGTATTTTTTCATACTTCAGAGCTTTAATTTATGGATTTACATTTCTTCATGTATATTTATTCACAAAATCTATTTTTTTATTCGTGCCTAATATCCGAGCATTATCCTGATGCTTTATGTCCTGCGATATGCTTAAAAATGCCTTGCTTGCCTCCGGAAGCAATAGAAAAATCACACGTGCAAATGGTACAAAATGCATACGATTTACCTTTTTTCGAAGCGATAATAAACGAATGTTCCTCGGAATAGGCCTTCATAAATACGGTCTGGTATTTCTTTTTAGATTCTTTCGATGACATCAGATCTGGACTGGCGGAAAAAGAAATGCACGCACACAAAAAAAATTATATAAAAAAAATATTTCGGCGATAACCCTAACACGACACGATACGATAGGGAGAAAAGATAAACAAATTCTCCCTGTTTCCTCTCCAGTGCGCTAAACAGTCAAAGCAGCGCATTCGTCAAAAACCCATGGCGATAGCCACTAGTCAACAAGCTTGGACATGATACCGCGGCAAAGAGCTAATGAAGAATCCGTAGGGGAATGACGTCACGCATTCGAAATATGAGGATAATGGTGTCGCGGCAAACGCTGAATTCTTTCAGGAAAACGACTATATAAAGAAAAAATTCCGAAAGCACAATATTTTTATTATAAAAATAAGGGACGTGCATTTCAATTATTTTACATGCAATATTATTCAAAATAACATAAAATGATTAACTCAATTCATAATTAATGTACACCCTATTGACTAGCATACATTTTTCACTTATTTGCGAATTTACCATAAATTCATAGCATACTGGGTGGGTCAAAAAATGTTCCATTCTGCATAAAAAAGGTAGGCAAAAGGTGGGACAGTTTTTAACCCTGAAGAAATCAAAGGAATTTGGTCCCTAACCTTCGAAAAGAAACAAAATAAAACAAAAAATAAAAAATGCCGATCATCAACAGATGTGTGAGAGTAGGTCATGCGGTGGGCAGCGTAGGAGAAGTGGGCAGGCAAACATGGGATTAAAGTCTCCTACAGAACTTCCTTGAAGAGCCGAAGCATCCCCCGCCGAGAACGGGGCAAATCCGAACATTCCGAATGAGGTAATCCAGTGAAATTCGCAATAGCTTCCCAGAGATAAAAGGGTGCCGCAGCGGTCACAAGATGGGCGCAGGGACCTTGACCATTTTCAGGAAGTGGAGCAAACAAGTCAAACTAGCGGCGCTCGGAGGGAATTTTTGCGGGCAGGCTGATGCAACTTAAGTTTTCATAAATTTCATAGGTTAAGTTCCATTTAGAAAGATTTCAAACTATACCAGGAGTCCATCCAGGTGTTTTTTTTAGGGGCCCATTTTTGTGAAAAAAATTATTTTTGTGAAAAATAAAATAAAAATTGTGAAAAATAAAAAATTTTGTGGAAAAAAAAAATAATATTGTGGAAAAAAATATTTTTGTGAAAAATAAAAATATTTTCGTGACAAATTTTTTTATATTTTTGTGAAAAATAAAAATATTTTCGTGACAAATTTTTTTATCATGTAAAACCTTCAATTTTAGCAGTTATATTTCTACATTTTACGTGAATTTGAGTTTTGTTAAGGGCCGTTTTCATGAATTTGAATTTTTTGAAGGGGCCGTTTTTATGAAGTAGAATTTTGTGAAGGGGCCGTTTTCATGAAGTGGAATTTTGTGAAGGGGCAGCAAAATGGCCCCAGTTTTCGCCTGCATCGACCCATGTATACGCATTTATTAATAACGATCCAGTGAAATTGGAGTGCATGAATTTGACATATAATTGTTGAAGAGCTTAAAAACAATCGAAAATTTGCGGGGCTCGGGTGAAAGCAGGTAAATTATAAAAGGAAATAAGTCTGGCTTATAATTCAGATTTAATAGCATTTTTTACCTTATCCGTTTCGGAAGCATTCGCTGCGTATAAGTTTTTCTCCAAAGTAGCAGAAATGCTGCAAGACAAGACATGTTAAACTAAATTTAATTTTATCACCATAATTGTTCTTTTTCGTACTCTACTTTCTAATATTATAAAAAATGAATTTTTTTTTATTTATTAATAATTTTGCGTGCGACCCATAAACTTGGGCATTTGGTCCATGTAATCTTCTCAGCTTGACTGACTTGAAGTAAAATACTTGTTTTTCACTAGCTATGTAGTTAGAAGCCTCTTGGAAAATTTGCAGCATACTCAAGAATTTTCAGTTATGGGACAATCCTCCGATATAGAAACGAAAGTCAGGGAAAATAATTACAGTTATAAAAACCTTTCGGCAAAAAACAAAAAAAATAGACACAAACTCCATAAGAACAAAGAAACTTTCGAAACAATAATTTTAATTTGAAAGCTTTTGTATCCTAGATATTATCGGAGGCAATGAGACTATGCAGACCACACAGCCCCAATAGTTACGTATTAAAGTGAATCACGAAGAAAAGGTAAGAAATAGCAGGGTATTTTTTAATATCGATAATAAAAAATTAATTAACCATAAATCCAATGAAAAAAAGAAAATAGTACAAACTAAGTGGTGAAGCTTCCGCTGTCCTGAGATCAGGCATTTTACATAAAAATTACCAATTAATTTCTTATTCCCAAACCTGATATATTTGATCCACTTATTTCTTAACTACCTGAACTGGTTTAAACTAAAGTGCAAATCATCATTCATTCAGCTGCTATTTGTTTATGAATTCCGAAAGTATAACGCAGCACAGCCATTGGTATCTATCGTGCCATTAAAACCTTATTAACCAACCAACCAATCTACTCGCCACTTGCAATTCAATCCGCAACAAAAAAGTGCTTTATCAAAAGGCAAATGAAAAAAGACAGGCACATTTGAAAAAGAAAGTCTAGGAATTGTAAAGAGGGGGCGAAAATCTCACCTGCAGGATATCGTAACGGATTTTTGGTTCTTTTGATTAATGAAACCGATTTAAGAACACCGAAATCATACAAACGTAGATAAATGACATATTTCTCAGAACACGCGAAAACACTCCCTTAAAACAAAGCAACAACCTCGTCATCGCTGAAGAAAGAGGTCGATAATGCTCCTATATTTCGGAAATTGCTTTTGCAATAAATAGCGATATAAATGTCACACAGAAAAGGCGAAAGAAAAATGTCTGTCACCCTATTGAAAAAAAACTATCAAACAGGTTTTTTTTTATCAATCAGCATCCCTTCCCGTCGGGCTGACGCAGAAGAGGGCGGAGGGAGAAGGGGCGGTGCCGAAAACAATGGTCGGCATCCGATGCGATAAAGGGTGAAAAGAAAAAAAGGAAAGCGTGCGATAAACGGCAAATTTTCTGCCAGGGTCTAAAGGCCACCGGTTGCTGGGAAGGCCGTAAGACGACTCCGGAGGTGCGCAGTGTCAGTGAACCAGCCCGCGTGTTCCCGGATCATGTTGGGAGTCAGCACCAAGTCAATCGGTCAGTCACGGTTAAGAGGCTGCGGGTTCCGATCAGTGTCAATTGGCAAGGAGGTTTAAAAGTGACTCCAGTTTTGGGGCTCCTGCTTCTCCGATATGTAACATGAATAAAGTGACTACACTTCCGGGATTGGCCGGGACTATCCAGGTTTTGAACAAATTTTCCAGATTTTAACTTATAGGTACAGTAGAGCCACGATAATTCGAGGTGGACGGGACCGGGCCTACCTGGAACTATCGAAAACTCGAATTATCGAAATCATAAAATTTAATAAATAAATAAATGGAAATAAAAGCAATTTTTAAATTTCAGTGTAGTATATTTAAATGAAAAATGTACTTGCATATTATTACATTACTGCTGATAGCAGCAGGTTAATCATTATATCTTAAAATAATTGTCAATTGTTTTTTGTTTAAACACATTGCTCCTATCTATCGATCTTAAATATATCCCGTTTTCTTTGGGAGGGGGCATTTCTGGATTCGGGGTGCGCAGTGGAGATGTGACCCGTCGAACAACAATAAAAACTAGATGCAGTAGTTCTTTCACGTGTTGGTCATTATTTGGGAGCTAAACTGATTTCTTTCACCAACTCGGATTTATGGAAAAATCGAGAATCGAATTATTGAGACTCTACTGTATACCGTTTTCTTTATCAAAAGACTAAAGCAAGGGCGTCGAACTCAAATGCTAGCACGGTCCACATAAACACAAAGTCTTCAAATTCGGAAGTCAAACAAGTTTGTGTGGGCCACAAAAAGACAAAAACTTTAATTTTTACAAAAACGTAAGCTTATTTCAAAAACAGTATTAACCCTCTCACTGCCAAGAGTTCTCAAAATCTGAGTACAGTTGTATACGGAGGTTTGCTTACTAATTGATCTGTGGAATGGATTCGTCCGCCCCGTTCCCCCCTTCTCCTCATTACGGGTGGTGGGAGATATGAATGGCAGGCCTTTCATCTCTCCCGCAAGGGTCCCTTTAATGATCACTCGCCCAACTGCCTTCTCCCCCCTTTTGGAACAGCAAACGGCCGAAATACGGCCCACTAGTATAGAAGTTGCATGGCCGGTTTAGGACTCAGAGTGTTAAAAAGAACAAGGACAACGGTAAAGTTAATGGTCGTAATCGTTAATCTGAAGAGAGACTTATTTCCTTTTATGAGAGTAATTAACAGCACCGATTAAGTACATACAGGGTGATAATTATTGAGCTATATGAAAAAAAAATCCTTGATACCTCCTTTGAACCGCTGGCGAGATTCAGTTAAAACTTGGCGGTTGAATGCAGTGCATGTTTGGATTATTTTTTTTTAGCCATGCGCACTCTTATTGTTCAATTTCCGTTGAAAATGTCGAAATACAGCGTTTCTGAACGTATATCGATCGACAAGGCCTACTGTTCGAGCAATAACAGCCCGATTGCGGCTCAAAGGAAATTTGCGACCGAGTAAAAGCTGAAGACAACCGGTCCAAGTGTTATAACAATCATAAATGTGATTTAAAAGTTCGACAGAACTGGTAGTCTCGATGTCTCGACACTTCAACGATTTTTGCAGAATTTTGCTCTTCGTCTGCGCCACGTCATAGCCATTGATGACAAGCATATCGAACATGTCATAAACTAAATCCCAATGTCTGTAGTTACTTTTAAAATTTGAATACAATTTTTGAACTCGTTAGTTTTTGAAAATTTTATTTTTTATTTCATTATAGCTCAATAATTGTCAACCTGTACTTCAAAGCATGGAAATAATTTCCTATGCCAATTTTTGTAAGTTTTCAAACTTGGATGGTAAATAGTTTTGAAATTAAGGCACCCCAATTTCACTAAACTTTCAGGCATTCCCAACTTCACTGCTATTAATAATTATGCATAGTATGGTATTTTAAAAATTAAGCTAAGAAATTTTTATTAAAAATTTTGTTACATATTGTGATGATTAACGGGCGGCAAAGATATTCGTTGTGCACTACGAGTTGGACATCTTTGGACTAAAAGTTTACTAGATTTCATTTTAACTCATTTTACTTTCATTTCTACATAGAATGCGATCATCCTATTTTAGTGAAACTCAGAAAATATTGTTACAAAATCTTTCTGTGGGTGTGTGGTGTAAGCAGTCCAACACGCAGGATGATGGAGGATGAAGGTTTATTCACAAATGTGCAGGAAAACACGTAGCACAGGTGACAGGAAACAATAGATCTTGCACAGATTAGCAACGTAAACAGACAACAATTCACAGGTAATAACAGTTCAGCACTTTGAGATTTGGCAACACAAACAGTCAGCAAAATACTAATAACGGCAACAACAACGCTTTCAATAACGTTCAGCTCACTGGCTTCCTAGCTCGCACTGCAGGCGAAACTCCAAAGTTGTTCCAGCGGATCAACACACACCCCTCCCTTATACAAGACCGGTCCTTATATACTCTCCCCTACAGGCCGTGACGTCGCATGGAGTTTTCTCGTATATTCAAGCGTATTTTCTTTCCTAATAGAGATATCGAGAAAAGGCTTGCATTTTCTGGAATCATCGATTTGTCGCCACGGTCAGGAGTCCAGTCCTGGCTGCTGTCAGTCATCCCATACTTACCCCTGTAAAACTCTCTTCCCAACCATAAGACTAACATTGCTGGGAAGCGATTTTCCATGTCCGTAACAATATGGTTACTTAGCACACCAACAGTCGTGTACTAGGAGGTACATTGGTGGTCGCCTCGTATCTGCAAGATGTATGATTGACTTTCCACTAGTATTTGACGTAACTAACTTCCGATGTTGGGGTGAATGAGTGCACAAGACTCAAAGCAGAAGATTTAGGTATTTGAAAAATCAAAAATTGAAAATGATTTTTTAATCCTTTATGTCTCAACAACTCCAATTTGAAGGGAGAAAAATGACTCAGACGTTAGAATACATCATTGTATGTATGGAAAAAATAATTTAAAAAATTTATCACCTTAGAACAAAAATTTATTGACAATTTTTTTTTTTTTTTTCATTTTTGTAACATAATGCAAAATGGCATCAAAAATTCAAAATTTCGGTGTTTGAAACAGTTGATAGTTTTGTTTTAACAAAGACCTTCACCACATTTCTCATAAATGGACGTGCCCACTCTTTTTAACTTCACTAAATTCCCCAGAAGTTTCAGGAGCAACCTCGTGAAAATGTTTAAGCGTCAAATGAAACTCTGTTTTTAAAAACCACCTGTTAGGGAATTACTGCACTTCACCTGTAGTCCTGCCGGAAGCAGAAGGTGCTTAAAAGTGCGATGTACGTCGCAGAACAAACGCGGACTTTGCAGAACATTTCATCCTTAAAAAAAAAGGGCCATTAATGAGCTTGAATCAGACATCCCCCAGATTAATGAAATTTAAAGTATTTAATATTTCTATTCTCGTGTCGAAAGCAGTTTGTAAATCAACAATCGCCAAAATTGTTCAAAAAAGACCCACCGCAATTGATGGGGATGACGCAGCAGTTGGAACAACTGACAAAAGAATGTTTATTTATTTCAATGGTACACCACCTAACCTTAAATCTGTCAGAAAATTGTTAAAAGCGGCCATTGTCGCAATGTACGGACCAAATTTTCATAAACATTTTGTGAACAGTACTTCCCCCATTAATGTCGCAGTATCCGACTTTAAAAGTCATTGACAGAATTGCAAATTCTGAATATATGCCTTGGTTTTACATTATTAATTTTAATATAATGTTTTGTCATTAATGAGTAATAAAGATTCTACGGTTAAATAGTATTTTTATATCTCTTTTGCATTTCACTGTAGTCCGCCAAATTTGGACAAACTGCCTACAGAACATTTCCAAATGTTTGAGGTCATGTTGCAGAACACGGGATATAATTTTGCTCCTGGGGGGAATATATGAGCATACTGTGTTAATTACAATGTGGCAGTAATGCAACAACCATTGAAATCGATTTGAAGAGCTTACTGAGGAAAAGACAGGCGCCTTTTGGGTTTGTTGCAGATATGCAACACAGTGACATAAAGGGTTAAATTTTTTAAAAAAACATTCGCAACTAGCCCGATTACAGGAGTGTTAAAACACAAAACGATGTTTAAAAATATCCATGAGGAATCACTAATTGTCTGCTATTTAAAAACTGACGAAAATGCAAACCTAACCAAATTATTCCATTCCATTAACTAAAAGGGGGTCAACTCAAGGATTGTAGCCTTATGATGACCCTCCCCCCAGTGGGAAAGAGAAAACTGAGCACGAATTAGGCTGCGGGCTCAATCTGCGAGCAACCTTACCATATTTACATAATTACATCTACATACGGGTAAAAACATTTTGGTATCTCCAATCTTGCTGATTCCGCTCTCCCCATTGCCCAATGTTTGGAACGATGTATTAGTATAGCCTCTTAGCAATCGCCCACGTTCTTCAAAATACATACGTTGCTGCATTGACCACGTTCAACAACACAAGTAAAATGACCTAAACATTTCTTTTTTCTCCCCACGTAGATTTCATGTGTGTATCAACTAAGGAATATCTTCAACAAATCTGAGAACTACGATCTACAACAAGAATTGGTAAGAAGTACCTATACAATATATTAGCCAGAACACCTATGATTACTGAAAATGGAATTTACAGATCTACAAGCGGTGGTTTCAACGATACTGCTTATTATACTTTCATGTGATAAACGTCACTGAGCATAAAATATAACTATACACTGTCTTACGATGTGTTATGTCGTCATCAGTGGACGGGGTCAAGGGGTGTGCAGATGCCCCGGGAGCCAGTCTTAGGGCACGCCATGGAGACAAAGCTCTTGTAAGTTTGTCATTTTCTAAAGCCAATTCTGATAAAGGGGCGAAAAAAAATCTTGCATCGAGAGCCACTTACACTCAGCTAAGCCACTGACGACGATGAGGGCGAAGAAATTAGATTATGCCCCGGGCGCTACTTACGCTCGCTACCCTACTGGTTTATCACATCCCTTTTCCTCCTGAAAGATCCTCAATAATTCACAAAGCTAAACCGCTGTAGAGTACTTGACGTGTATCACGTAAGCATGAACCCATACACAAGACGGACATAGACCTTCGAAGAAACATCACGTTTCAGGTTGAAGAAAAATACCCAAGACAAAACGTCTTAATTCTAGATGGGCAAAAAAATGACATTTGAGAAGAACAGCATCCTATGAAGAATAGAT
>BGPR01018557.1:0-30667 GCA_013235015.1 Araneus ventricosus | reverse complement strand
TGTTTTCAGGAATCGTGCGACTTCCTGGCTTGTAAGCTTTAGTGTAATGAAGAAGGGCATTCTCTCTCTGATTTGATACATTTCATTAAACTTTCTAAAGTGTTTAGTCATATTTAATATTTATTTATAAATATATAATAAATTAAATCAAGACAAGACACAATCCAGGACAGGGTCGAAATCGATACTGTCTTAAGAGAAACTTCCTCCCGGGGTTTAATGGTATTTTTTCATTCCCAGTCGTCATCAGTGATTTATCAATTATATATGGCGCCTTAGGCATTGCCTAATTATTTCGCCCTGTGGTGAGATTCCACTTTGAAAAGAGACATTAACGCACAAATGCATTGTCGCTATGGCGTCTCTAAGACTGGCACACGGGGTGGGGTATCTATACCCTCTCCCCGCCCTGGTTTCTGCACACTATTCGCAGTCCCTCAACAAAATCAGAATTTTTGGAACAACTATTACATTTCCTTTCGCCACCTTTCTCATTGTGACCCCATTCTGTTTTGGAGCCTCTGTCTTGGGTTGATTTCCCTTCATTTCTGTGACCTTCCCGAATCAAACATTCCACTAATGACCAGTACAAGAACCAGCTAAGTGCTTTTATTAGGCAGAGACAGAGGATTGACAGATTCCCAGGTGCAATGAGCTAGCAAGATCTCACTCTTTGGTAAATTTTATAGGTAGTTAAATAGTTTCAAAAAATGGCTGAAATTTTTGAAATTGTTTTATGTAAACAATGAGACAATAAAATAAATAAACGGGGTTTATTAGCGAAGGATAAGAATCACGTGTTGTGAATTGTTTGACATAATGGTATTACCGTTAGCGTCACGCCGTTGCTTCCATCAATACTCTGGTACTTGTTTGAATTCCAACAATTGGGAGCTCAAGCACTTAAAATGGCGTCCATGTTTGGAACAAGCGATAGAGAACCTTATTTAGACGAGTCCATTTTGCCGGGAAAACCTACAACAGTTTAAAAATAACAGAAGGGGAATACCAAGTCAAATACATGATTCGCGGAGAACGACAACCAAAATGTAGGAAGGTAAATGAGAGAGGAGAATATCGACTGCTGTATATTATCGTGATCTTCGGCCTGTGATGAAATATCTTCGTGGAATCGTTCACAATGTGTCACCATAAATATGTCATTTGAATATATGCAGTATGTGTAAAAAGTACTTTTTTGAATAAAATGAATTTCCTAACTCTCAATTTCAATATTAGACTGTCATTTCAATTTCTCAAAATCTATTTCAGTAATGGCATAATTTTTTTGATTTAGTGATAAAAACAATTATTTAGTGCAGAAATAAAGCCGAATCGATTATTTGGATTTTGATATCGATTTGTGGGAATTTTGGCCCAATCAAGATTTTTGCTTGTCAGGATCTGGACTCAGACAATTTAAAAGTATTTGACTTTACTTGTCGTTATAGAAAGTTTTACTGACCCATTTCCTTTTCCTACCGACATTCGGGATCGGGAAAACATTTTCCGTACATAAATTAGGCTATTCTTTTTAACCGAATATATCTCTGGATAATTACGCAGCTATTGAAACATGATGTCACTTGTCATTCAGCAGAAGTTGCATGAGCAAAATTTGGCAGAATAAACATTCACTTCTATTTAATTTTATTATTTTACTAGATGGTATACTCTGTGTTGCTCAAGATAAACATATTTTCAAGTCTAAGTACTTAAAACACTCTAAACTTAATAAATCAGTTTTTTTGCTTCAGCGTCTTTCGTTGATATTTGTTCGCCCTCTCCCACTTCATCTGGCCTTTCTGCCAGCAATTAAGCCCCTCTCTTCATTTTGTTTCCGTAAATTAAACTTCCTGGCACGGGTCTAGAAACCCTTAGAATTCCTTAATAATAAACAGGTTTCTTTCAGAAATTTAGAAAATGTATTCAATACGTCCAGGAAGCAGCGATTATTTTTATATTAATTTTTCTAGCACACAACTTTGATACTTTCAACCAGAAAGTTGTCAAGTTCTGAAAACATTGATGTACCATTCTCAAAATAACTATACCAACATATTTTCTTAAATGTAACAATTGGTGACAGATTAACATGGATTTTGAAACATTGGTGTCTGCCTCACAATTTTTGATACGCTCAAACATTATCTATTTCACGTTATTTGGGAACAATACATAGTTGGATGAGTTCGTTATGTAGGGATTTTCTTTGTATTAGTAAAAATAGAGATTTGATTCCTCTGAAAAGTAATATTTCCTTATAAATTACCAAATTCCTTCAAGCAAACTAATAATATTTAATACCGTAGCTAGAGAATCTAACATCAAAACCATCCCAATATCAAGAACAGCTGTAACTGAAACTTACAAGAATGCTAGTCAATCAAATAAGAATACATCTGTTGTGTAATTACATTGAGGATACGTTAAGAAACATACTTTAGGCAATAAAGTTGCTTCATTGCATTTTACTGATGTCATAAAACAACATGTCATATACAAGGTTTCAGATTTATTCATCTCCAGTGGTTACATTACTACCTTAGGAAACATTAAAACAAACTTCTCCTCTCCTTTGATATATGATTCATTCGAGAGTACGATTACAAGGAGATTTTTTGTATTGTTCCCTCAGTCGTTGTTATACATTAATAGATCTTTCTGATCATGTACCGAGATGAGGCAAAAAGGAAAGATAAACATTAAGATATCAATGCATTAGTAAGAGTAGTATAACGACAAGAAAAACAAAGAAACTATTTGTAATAAAAAATATAAAGTATACAATAATATAGCAGAATAACAGAAAATGCTTTATTCAAAATGGAAACAAAAGAAATTGATAGGATTCACTGGACCATAATTTCTCAAGATAAAATACCCATTAGTTATCACGCACTTCTATTTCATTGCTTCTAAAAGTGAGGGCCTCCAATACAGAAAAGGGAAAAGTTAGAAACTTATTCAAATAACTACCCATGATTAATGTGTGTGGCTCTCAACCCAATTAACTTCAAAATATTTATTTTTGTAAACAAGAAATTTGTTATCACGCATTTCTACTTCAGTGGTTTTCAGGGCAATAGATATTTTTATAAGTTTCAGAAACTTATTCTGAACTAATGATGTATTTTCACAAATAGACAGGTTTTATAATATTTTTGAATAATAATTTCAATTTATTTACTCGCTTCAATAACAAATCTGAAATCCGAAAATATCATACAGGAAGCTTTGCGTAATGATATTTGAAACAATGTAAAACAAGTATCTGATTTATATTAAAAAAAGTATAAACCCACAGCATAAGTCAATATAATCTGATATAATTAACGATCATTTTAAAATATCTTTTAAATACCCAAGTTTTAATTCGTCAGTTATATAATGCTGAAAGAAATCCTTTGAAAATTTAAATATATTTATAAATATTTTAATTATGAAACTTCTTTATTTGCCATATATATTAACATTAGAAACTGGATCTAAATACCAAAACTTACAAAAGTTTTCCTAAATAACTTGAATTTTCATAATTTGTTTAGATCATAGCTATAAATAGGGACTTCAAAGTAACGAAATAAAGTATAATAGCATTAAATCTCTTTCAGTTTACTTAATCCTCTTAAAATATTATCTAGTGGAACCAACCCAAAAGGAAAAATCGTTTATTGAAGGATTACATTTTACAGAAAATCATTTCCTAAAACAATGGTGATTGAAATACGAGAAGAGTGAAAGGAAAGATAGGTTTTAAATATCCTGTAACTTTAAACTCTGGCTTTCAACAAGTGGCCTCTCAAAAGACACTGCAAACTAATTGGCATCTTTTGATGGTTGGACGAAAGAGTTGATAATTTTGAGGTATTCCTTTTCGTAAAGAAAATTTTGGTAGAATGTCACATCCGGATTTTTACATCTGTTTTAAATTTAAGATAATTTATATTTATTAGAGTAATAATGACATCTAATAACTCTTCATATCATCTATCGGAAACCCCCAAACCACTCAGAAACTAGTTTGAATATCCACTTGGATGGTAATATTATTCTGACGTCCCTTTGCAATTAGAACTTTTTTCTGCTCTATGTTAATTTTATTTTTTGTAATTGTCCCTTGTTAATTTAATAAAGAAATATGAAATCAGTTATTGTTTCTCTCTGCTGAACTAGTGAGGTTTCTTATAACAAAAATATAATACTGCTAATATATAAATAACTCATGCAAAATGAAATTTGCTAGAGGAATCTCTTAATTTTAGTAATTTCAATCATTTTAACAAAATACTCTTCTTTAATAAATAATAGAGGCTTATATAAATTTTATTTTCGCTTCAATATATCATAATTTATATGAGCAAGAAAATGTCTTTATTGAATTATAATTACAACCTCATTCGTATAAAAATAAATCAGAATTATCTTTGCATGTGAGTTGCTTATATTCCCCTCTGTCAAGTAAAAACGCGATCCTGTTGAATCATTGATTATAACAATGAAATCGATTCTATTCAATTAAATTTTTACTTAAAAATGTACAGAAAATAAAAAAAGGTGGATAATTTATGTTACTCATTCATATTTCAAAGCTCTTACTTGAACATAAATTCATTTTATACCGCATATTAATATGTAGAACATTTGCGTGAATCTACCATTCGTTGTGCGAATTTCTGTATGATACCTTTTCCTTGTATAAAGTGGATCTTGGGAGTCAATCCGTTCTGAATGGCCTGCTTGCCTGGAAGTGTTATAACTTGTATTTTTCACAGATTTGGCGAGCACATATTTTGTACTTCAGCACATATATATAGAACGACAAAAAAATGATAATTCCTGTGTTAATAATTACACTGTTTCCGTATGCGATATTTGCAAATCTCTTAAAGAATAATCCCGCTCAAAGTTAATTAATATACACTATATGCCCAAAAGTATCCGGACACTTTCAGATTTTCACATTTTTTAGAATTTCTAAAAATTAAACTAACTGCCTTTAAACTTCGATCATGTGAAGAATAGACTGTAACTCACATTTTACAATGAAGATTCGGTCCTGACGGCAATTACGGCACCGTCTACAAGCTGATGAAGATAAAACCGTTTTTGGCCCACTCCGCTTCACCGAAAACAGATAACAAGATGAAACGTTCAGAAATGGTTATGCATAATATTTACAGGAATTTTCGTAAACTCAGCACAAATATTTGGAAAGATATAAAGGTTTTCTTAACAAATCCCAAATTTTCCCGCCTGTTTTTTTGCTTATAACATGCAGAGTTTTCTGTTATATTATACGAAACTTACAGATACAAAGACAATATGTTAGAGAAGCATTTTCTAAACATTTGGAAAAGAAAATTTCAATATTACAGGAAATATGAGCATTTTTAGTAAATAATGTTTTACTGCGCATGCGCGAAACATATCGTAATGTTTCTTTCACAACTTTAAAGCCAGATATATAGGGCAACTTATATAAAAAAAATTCAGTTCAATATCAATAGTATTCAGAAAGATATCGGCATTACAACGAGCAGAATTTTAGCTCCTGTCGAAGAGAATCTAAAAAAAGAGGGGTTGCACACAAATTGATATTTTTTAAACTTATATCTTTGAATAGTTATATTGAATTGTATAATGGTTAGAATTTGCTGAATACCCATGAAAACTTATCAATTACGCGCATAACTTAAATTCCAGCTAATTAGGCACTATAAATAAAAATTTTATTATTTAATTATATTATTTACATGATTATTAACAAGTTACATATTGTTACAATTTTACGGTCAAACAATATTTTTAAACATACATTTCTTTTATGGCGAAACAATTTTTTTATCTAATTAATTTCCTTCCTTAACATATTTTAATAATTCTACAAATATATTTTTTATTCGTTACAAATATTATAAGTGTTCATGGGTATTCAGCAAATTCTAACCACTATACAATTCAATATAACTATTTAAAGATATAAGTTTTAAAAATATCAATTTGTATACAATCCTTCTTTTTTTAGCTTCTCTTCGACAGGAACTAAAATTCTACTCGTTGTTAGGCCGATACCTTTCTGAATACTAATGATATTGAACTGAATTTTTTTTATAAGTTGCCATATATATCTAGCTTTAAAGTTGTGAAAGAAAAATTACGCTATGTTTCGCGCATGTGCAGTAAAACATTATTTACTAAAAATGATCATATTTCCTGTAATATTGAAATTTTCTTTTCCAAATGTTTAGAAAATGCTTCTCTAACATATTGTCTTTGTATCTGTAAGTTTCGTGTAATATAACAGAAAACTCTGCATGTTATAAACAAAAAGCAGGCGGGAAAATTTGGGATTTGTTACAAAAACCTTTATATCTTCTCAAATATTTGTGCTGAGTTTACGAAAATTCCTGTATATATTATGCACATTACACATAACCATTTTTGAAAATTTCATCTTGTTATCTGTATTTGGTGAAGCGGGGTGGGCCAAAAACGGGTTTGTATTCATCAGTTTGTAGACGGTCCCGTAATTGCCCTCTGGACCGAATCGTCAATGTAAAATTTGAGTTACATGGTTGAAGTTTAAAGGCAGTTAGTTAAACCTTTACGGAGAAAAATTCTAAAAAATATGAAAATCTGAAAGTTTCCGGATACTTTTGGGCATATAGTGTATCTTATTAGCAGAGTACCCGGCGTTGTCCGGTCTTTTTCAAGTCAAAATCTTTTGTATAACCAGAAACTGAATTATTATTTATAAACAACAATGTTATTAATGTTATTTTATTGCGAGAAGTAATTTTTTTGAAAAGTTCCATAAATTAATAGTACGAAAATTTCTTTCATTTATGTGATATCATAGTATACTGTATTACATATATTTCTTGCATTATTAGCCAATTGTTGGGGTCACCTTATTATTTTAGGAACCCTTATCATAAAACTTTTATGCTAAGTGGTCCATTTGCTCAATGTATTTCAATGACTGACCTCCACCTAACACAGAAGAGTGCAAGATAGAGCCTATTTCTTAATACAGTATTCTTTTTTTTTGTTGTTAGTGAATAATTTTGGAATCATTTTTAAAATAATATTTTAACAACCAACTAATAAAACATGTTTCGCCAAAATGGCTCCAACTGTTCTAAATAAACATTTCTCCGTAGCTTATCGGTAGTTATCATTCTAAAGGGTTGATTAAAAAAGATTTATCTCCTCCATATTTTTAGTTCGACACGTTGAAACCTTTGAGTTAAGTTTCATTTCGATCAATCCATTTTTTTACGTTTATTTAAGAAGCATTGCCTCAACCTACCCGGATGGACTGGCTTAGAACTTATTTACCCTAATAGTGTTTCATATGGGTTAAAAAGGAACATGTATACCAAAGTTTCATCAAAAAGGAACATGCGTACCAAAGTTTCATCAAATTCGCTCCGGAAGTATCGAGTTTCATGTCAATCGGCCCATTCGTTAGAGGTATTTAAACGAATGAACACCACTATACTCTACAATGTACCCTATTCTAAAGGCATTGGGTTAGAGTTTATTTACACATAGTGTACTAGGGGGCTCTGCCCCCTGCACGCTGGAGCTCGCCAACCCCCAGGAGGATTGCAAAGCGATCCTCCCAGGTTTGCTACGCAAACCCTGCTCGCTTCGCTCACCACAATGAAGACACTGCGTGTCCTAGCACAGTTATTGTAAAATCTTTATATATATATTTGAATCAGCTTTATTTACTTCTGATGCTTTAACTTAAATCAGCAAAGAATAAAATTTGTTAATCTGGAAAAATATATTTTTCTTCAAATAAAACTTACAAAGAAAATTATGAAAGTGCATAAATAAACAAATAAATAAGAGTTGCAAAATTAAAACAAATATAATTAATCTAAAAATTAATTCTGAAAACAATTTATATTTAATATTATTTATAAATACATAGTAGTGTGACGTCATAGTTGATTTCCTTTTCATGCTTTCCACTTAATCAATTTTTTGGCCCTCATAAGGGCCATTTTCTTATATAATAAAAGCATCAGGAAAACAAATACAACAGGCAAATGAATCTAACTAAGAAATTATAAAAGTGTAAGAAGGATGAAAAAATACATTATTTTAAGATGAACAACATGCTTGCAGTTATGAAAATAATCAATGCCATTTCACAACATTTTAGCTAAAAAATGGACATATTAGGGAGGAAAGTGGCTTAAAATATGTTCATTTGGCTATTAAAAATTAAAACACGTAATAATTATTTTGTTTTAGCTTTTTAAAACTGATAAGATAGCATTTTTAAAAATTTTCAAAAATTGTTTCTTTTTTAACCAACATTTTAAACATGCACTCTTTTTATTGAAATGTTGCTGAAAAAAGCCTCCCCACTTGTATACATACTCAATCTAATTATTATTTAGTCAGAAGAGATATAAATTTTTTCTATGGATAGTCATTTATATTTTAAACAACAGAAAAATTCATTTGTCGACAGATGATTTAACAACCTTTTAGCTGAAAAAGGACATATTATGGAGAAAAGGGGGCTTAAAATGTGTTCATATTAACTATTCAACATTAAAACCAATAATAATTATTTACTTTTAGCTTCTAAAAATTGATAAGATAGCTTTTTCTGTTTTGTTTTTTCAAAATTTACAAAATTGTTGCTTTTTTAAACCAAAATTTTAAACATGCTCTCTTTTTAATGAAATGCTGCTGAAAAAAAGCCTCCCCACTTGTAACAGTTATAATTGATGAAATTTAACTAAAATTAAATTAAATATTAATAGAAATTGAATTAAAAATTAATTAAAATTCTTTTGCATTATACAGAAAGGCGCATATGCAGCTGCTTCTGAGGTGTTGCCAAAAGACGATTAACAAATTCGGCCCGATTTTGCGTCCACATAAGCGTTTTATATATATAGATTTTTAATCAGACTCTGAGAAACATATGTACAAAATATCGAAAAAATCGTCCCAGCCATATCAAACAGCATGTTAATCGGCCTTACAATTTAAGTGTATTTTGACAATTTTGCTCCACCCTTCTCTGAAGAAATAGATTATAAATTATTTACCAAGACACTAATTTTAGTCAGCCTAACAGGAATATATGTACTCACTGTCGTCAAAATTGTCCCATTAATATCAAATTTCATGCCAATCGACCCATTTATTAAATGTATTTAAATAACTTTGCCCCACACAACCCTGACGGATTGGATTAGCGTCTATTTACCCCTATAATACTTTTAGTTACATAATTATAAGTATGTGCACCAAATTTCATAAAAAATGCCTGAGCCACTCAAATTGGCACGCGTGTCAATCGTCCTATTTGTTACAGGTATTTTAGAGACTTTGCCCTTCTAAACCTTGAAGGACCAGGATAGAGCTTATTTACCCTTATATTACTTCAAGTCGGCTAATGAGGAACCTGTGTACCGAGTTTCATCAAAATCGCGAAGTATGTCAATAGGCCTATCTCTTAAATGTATTTTGGATACTTTGGCCTATCCTGCTTAAGGAACTGGGTTAGGGGTTATTTACCCCTATCGGCTAATAAGGAACCAGCGTGCCAAGTTTCATCAAAATCACCAAACATGTCTACCGGACTATCTGTTAAATGTACTTGGGGGCCTTTGGCCCACCCTGCCCTGAGGACCTGAATTTGGGCTTATTTACTCCTATAGTACTTCATGCCGTCTAATGAGGAACCTGTGTGCCAAGTTTCATCACAATCGCCAAGAATGTCAACCTATCTATTTGTGACACGTGTTTTGGAGATTTTGGCCCACCCTGCCCTGAGAGACTGAGATGGTGTTTATTTACCCCTACAGTATGCCAAGTCGGCTAATGAGGAATCTGTGTACAAAGTTTCACAAAATTTGGTGCAGCCATTTTGAATTGATGCTGGAACAAACACATATACAAACATACATACATACACATACGTTGAGTTTTATATAGTATATAGATTTCATTTCTAAAACTTTTGAGGTTTTCATAAATCTTATAATGTTTCTGAAATACTACTATATTAAGAACATTTTGATAATAGTATTTCCAACACCATAGAAAATAACAGATAATTAACATAACAGTATCGTTTCTTCATCATCGTAAAAGTTCTTATATTTTATATATGGCGAACAACTGATTATATTTAAATTTAGCAATCATTTAAGGAATTAAATAGATTTTATTTTAAAAACTATTTTTGTTCCTATTTTCCTAGGTGTATCAGTCTCCGTGGGAGTTTGGACTCTGGTTTCCATATCCTTAGAGCGTTATTTTGCAATCTGTAGACCATTGCATTCACGTCAGTGGCAGACCATATCTCATGCTTACAAAGTTATATTGATGGTTTGGTTGGGTTCCCTGCTGACTATGATACCGTCGCTTTTGTTAAGTCAGCTCATTCCGATAAAAAGTCCAGGTGAGTCAGATTTGCTTTTCTTCTTACTTGTTTCGTCCACTACTTTGTTTGCCTGTGCGCCTTAAGCTAAAACTTTCTTTGAAAGGCAATAAATAGCATAAATTTATGCACAGTCAAAGGGAATTAAATTAAAGAAGAAATATTATTAATACCAATATAAGTGCAAAAAATTCATACGTTCACAGAATTGCAGAAAAAAACTTAAGAAATTAAGACATAGATTAAAGGGAAAAGGAAAAGTTTTTCCACAAAATGATCCAACTAAAACGACGCTAATTAGCATAAATCCTTCATAAATCTCACTTCAGTATAAAAAGATAATTGCATTGATACCATTTAAAATAATACCTCTAATCTCAGGGTCTTCCTAAATTTTTCTGCACAATACAGTACTTTGATAAGGAGCAAAAACACAATGGTATTGACATTACTTTCATAAACTTACTCGTAAAATAAATCTGGAAGAAGTGTAACAAATTCCGGATAAGTTTCCTTCTTGAGATTGATACCGAGCTCGTCTACCATCATCGATGCGATCGATCTTTTTGGGTGAAATATCTGCATGTTATAAGCAAAAAAAAACATAATTTATTTTTTTAACAAAATTTGATTTTTTTTGAAAAAATCCTTATATCTTCCTGAATATACGTGCTATTTTCATAAAAATGCAGCTAAATTTTGCGCACTGCAAACAAAGCAATTTTTGGGCTTTGCAAATCATTTCTAGCTCTTTATTATTCGGGGAATCGTAAATATTTTTCTTCTTCATTGATTTCTAGTTGGTTCCCTATCTTCCCTCATGACCAAATCTTCACCACTGTAAAATCTGAGTTAAAGCATTTTCTTTACATAAACGAAGTTCAAGGAAAATTCATCCAGCCATTCGAGAGATATTGTAAAAAATGTGCAAATCCAGAAGTTTTTCTTATTCACTGGACACTATGGGTATATAATTGATTAAATTTAATTATACATCTATTTTTTATTTTGTCTAATTCTTTTTCGTTTCTGCTGCCGAATTCAGTGCTGATTTCTCTATAAATTAATTTGTTAACATTTGAATTTAGAAAAACGACATACCATAAAGAGGTAGAATTGAACTTGCAAAGAAACATATTTTGTAAAGGGTCACAAATTTGGCCAGTACTGTGTATTATTTATTCAAAAACAGAGAATGCTTTATAAGTCCAGCTTTTATAGCGTAGCTTCACAGCATAACCTAAAATAGATATTCTTCTCCGCGGAAGACATATTTTTTTCAGTTACAAATATAAAAATGATACTTGTGATTTCAGGCGGTTCTCTTCTACATGATTTTATTTTTTTGACATATAAGCTGTTTCTTTCTTATCGATGAATAGATAACTCCTGAAGCATTGTGTCCCACGTACTTTGAGTATTTTCTTTTCTTGCCTCTCCCGTATCTCTTTTTTTCAATGTAGACACAAAATTCAGAAAAGAGTTTGTCACAGAATTCAACACAAAAGAAACGTTAGATTTCTATATTTTAGTCGTAGTTTTGGAGGAAAATCTAAAATAAAAACATATTTGTCCTTATATAGTTAGCCACTAATATTATATGATATTAGATACCACAAATTTAATCTTTCACTAATGATTCCATCCATAATTTTATTTTGAAACGCCTCAATTATCTGTTTAAATGAAAATTTTGAATTTAGGAAACTCCGTTATGTAAAACCAGATTGATTTTTTCCACATCTGGATTAAGATGTTATAGAGTTATTTCATTTTGCATTGACTTTTTCAAATTTAAAGATAATTCTTTTAAAAATTATCTTAATAAGCCTAAGAAAAATGATAATATAAAATGTATGTTAATCATAGCGAAATACTCTGTGTTTTATTTTATTGGGGTATGAAAAGTAAATGCATCGTTTTTATCAACTTAATTCTTTTTTTATTTCATTCTGTCTAGTTTAATATTCTGCAGACTACCTGAAATTTATCACCTGATTTTAAAATAAGATTTCAATTTATATTTTGTCTTATAAGCAGATGTAAGTATAAATTAGAATCTGCACTTATTTTTCAATTAATTAAATAAATTTAATGCTGTAATTAATGTAATTAAAATTGTTTTTCTTATATCTGTCAGTACAGCGTAATATACTTGCAATATAGCTCGTTCATGATTTACATTTTCTTTAAGGCAAATACAAGAATTGCAATTTTACATGAGACGAATGTCGTTTATGTATACCTTTGTGACATTAATGTATCATAAAACTTAACACAGCTCATGAAAAATTAATTAATTAATTGTCTAGGTGTGACACTGTCTTTTAATGTTCAATGAAATTGTTCACAAGCCAAAAGTGAAAGAAAAATCAGACTTTAAATTTTTTCTTAGTTTTAGATTAATATGAATAAATCACATTAAAGTTTTGCATATGCGTAAACTTCAAGTTCTCCAAGTGAAAAAAAATCCAAGTCTGTAAGTTGACGTTTTGCTTGTTTCAACTCTTCATAATTATGAATGTAATTTCTCCTATTCGGGCTATTTCTTCCTTGGATACGTCTTTGATGAAGCATATAAGCTACATTTGGCGCTTTGTATTCTCCACTGGCTTTATTAAAAGCATTTCAAAACGGAAAAAAATGTTAAGCTTTTTTCAACAAGAATTAAGCTCTATTTGAAAAAATTGATATGTGTTTAGGACCATGTAAATGCCTGCTTCATATTTTACTTTTGTAACTGGCAGCATCTGTTACATAAACGGCTAAAGAATTTTTCTTGCGACCTCCTATGCCATAAAATGTGAAAACGAGCTATTCTTTGAATAATGACTATCCTAGGAGAGATAAAAAGATCAACCTCTAGTAGATTTTATCATTGGTATTTAGCTTTACGTCATTGGCGTGTATCAGGTATTAAGAAATATTTATTATCAGTGTCCTTTTTTCTCCCCGCTAGAATAATTGGGCATAAAATGTGTATCACGGTCTCTCTTGTCGACATCTAACTCAAGAACCTTAGAATCAGTAACATTGTTTGTATTGAATTATTAATGGTAAAATGATATAGGGAAGAGTCTCCAAATTTGGACCACCTGGACAACTTTCAATGCACAGTTACAGATAATTAATTTTAATGAAAAATATATGGTCGAATTTTTTAAGTTTATTTACCTGCAGAACAATTTAATTGATTTTTAATGAAATTCGATTTAAAGTAGAAAAAAATTAGCTTAAAAAAATTGTTTCATTGGTACAGTTAAGAAAACCGGTTTCACAGGTGGAACCACTGGCATCCTAAATTAGACCATCAATTTCTCTAAGCTCAGTTAAAGTAAAACTATTTTTTTGACTTATCAATTTACACCAACACGCAATTACTTATTACATAAGTGTACTACATTTATTAGTATTATATACTTTAAGTTCTTACAAAAAAGTATGAAATTTTATACATTGTATCAGTTCCCCTTCTTACTTTATTTCCCTCACGTATTATACAAAATCACATAACCTTAGTTTGGTCCTTTTTGATTTAACATTAGATGGCATTTGGTATCCTTTTATTTATTTATTTATTCACTTCTTTCAATTTATGAGGACTAATAGTGGTGATAACTGCCTTTTGAGCTGTTTCTGTAGTTAAAGATAATAACTCCAATTTAGGCAACTGTTTGTGGTCCAATCAAAGGAACTTTCTGGACTACAACAAAGAAAAATCCTTAACCTTATCTTTATATTTCAATGAAATTATTGTAGTAAATTGTAACCACATACTAATTTCATATATGAGGATGTACTAACATATTTTCCTATTTACTTTAAAGCAGCGTTTGTCTTTTGTTAAAATAATCATTTTATGATACCTAATTCTCATCATTCGTTCTCTCGTATAGCTTTCTCTTAAATATGTTTTTATACACCTCTTTTACTTCTTTAAAACATAACTTTCCTATTTTACGGCCCAAATATTTAACAGAATTTAAGTTATGATACCTGTCCAAACTACGCGCAGGTTCAAATTCGACTACTCTCTTCTTTATTAGCTACGGAGTGCAAGTGTTCACAGCAACAGAAAGTTAGCTATAAGTAAAATCGGTATAGTTGGTAGATGAGGCTCTAGATCCTAGCGTTAGGTTTCCACAAACCAAAGATAGGGAAACGCTCTAGTGTTCAGTATTTCATATTTAACAATGTACCATAAAGATGTATGGAAAAATATGGACTAAATATTGGAATGTAATAAAATGATTAAAATCAAATGATTAATTACACGAAATACCAATAGGTTTATAAAAAGCATTTTTTACTTCTCTTTTCTAAATTCTGTAGGTTTATAGCCATAATAAAAAATAAGCTAATTTTTCTTTTTAAGCATGATTAGTCAATGCGTAAAAGAGTCAACTTTTTTCCTTTAATTTTGAAGTAGTATATTTTAACTCTTTGTCACATTTGTGATTTTTTAAATCTGTGTTGTTCAGTTTAATTTCCGAATTTAAGAAAATTGGAGTTTTGTAAGATAAAAATTGCAATGTGTAACGGTGTTACGCTACAGAAGCTGTTTTCTAATTTTAAAATATAAAAAATTGAGACAGTGCAAGTTTTTAAAGTAGGTGATTTTGTAGAGATAAATTTGAGGAACATATAACAGTTACTTTCGGTTTACTGTTTCTGAATAGACAAGCGTTATATTTGATTTGTTTTTATGCATTAAAAATATAGTCATAATCATCTCGCTGTTCTAGAAATAAGATCTTTTATTTAACAGTTTCCCTTAAGATATTAAAATCAAGTTGCACCAGCAATTATTTCTAGTTTCTGTAAGATCTTAGCAGATGATACAAACTCTTTTCTGATTATATGTGTGCATATCAAGTAGTCCAGAATAAATGTCGTAATTTATAATTGATTTTAACAGTTTCCATGAATCTTCAGACTATTTATAAGTAGCTTATTTATGATTTAAAGCAAATATTTATCTATGCAGGTAAATACAAATGCCGTGAAGTTTGGCCAGATGTTGAATCCGAACGAGTCTTCAACATTTACTTAGATGTGGTGCTTCTGGTGATACCTCTGCTCATCATGATCATCGTTTATTCATTAATAGCTCGAAAGCTCTGCACTGGTTCCAAACTTAACTTTTCCAAAGGAAGAAGATCAGGTAAATATTACGGTTTTGAAACTATAAAAAATTAAAAGAGTGCAATATATATGAATGTAAAATTTACTTTTGGATAGATAGAAGCTTGGCATTTAACTACCTGTTTTAAATGTTTAGAATGTTACATGTTTAGAAACTTGGTCTTCAGCGATAAAAACTATTTCTGCTGATGGAAAACTGAATAAATATTAAATACTTTTCAACGCCTTAACTCTCAATAGCTATTTAAGATCTTTGATTTACATATTTCTGTTAAATATAGTTTTTGAAATAATTTCAGCAGGTTATTCCTTTTTATTAATGTTCTTTCTCAAAGCGTGATAATACTGAATACTAGCTGTTTTTCTAGTGAGTCTATTTGTTTAGAAAAATTAATGATCTTATAAAGGAACATCAATTTTTATCTTATCAAAGACGACATTCAAAAGATGAAAGCAATCACTTAACATTGAAAGAATTTTCTTCTGTATAAGAGATTCTTTTCGTACATAGGATTTCATATAGATCATTCACAAACTCAATTTATCTTCTTTGGATTCTTCTGGACTCCTACAGACATTTTCTCTTATTCCGAATGCTTTGCCTGCGCTTATTTACTGACATATAAAAAAATCTGCTTATTGAACTACGTTGAGCGTAGTATCATTAGCTAGGAGTAATCTTAAATCAGAGCGGTTTATTGATTCTCTTGTATATCGTATGCTGATGGATGTAACAACAAATACATGATTAATGGATTTGTTGAGTTCTTTGACTAACAAACCGTTTGGATTGTATAAGAAGACTATTGGGCACGGAACTCATTATTTCTGAACTATAATCAGATGTCGAAGGCGATTCCTACCAATACAGTATTCGAACTTATGACATGTCAAATCGGGATGGATTAGTTAAATCCAAGTATTGATAGCATATAACCCTACCGACGTCGAAATGTTTTTATGTCTATTTCGATGCAACTCTTGTAAAAGTCCTAAATTCTTTTGCAAGGAAGCGAATTTCTATCTATAAGCAACGCTATAATATGTACTTCAAAATTCAACGAAATAATCGTATAAAATAAACGTACTAGCCCACGGAAATATCAAAATGCAGCAAAAGAAAAAAAATCACGGGACGTGTAAATGGAAGGTTAACTTTCAGAAAATATTTGTGTATCTTAATCCTTTAACTGCGGGTACATAGTTATATATGTGGTTTATAAACCACACCCGCAGTTAAAGGGTTAATAAGTTTGATCAACTGGAAACAAATACTACGTTTCAGAACCGTCTTACACTTATTAACCTTCCAGCAGTTGCGAGTATATTCGAGGTAATATCGTGCAATGTATTACATATTTATATTGTGTTGTTTTACAAAAAATAAATGCAACTTTTATTTATGTAATATGTATTTATTAGCTGCGGACTATGCAAAAATTATATAAATATAAATTGCACTTAAATTTATAAAAGAACGATATAAGTATGTAATTCGATTCACCATATAAGTATCTCTTCCATACTCTCGCCTGCTGGCCGGTTAAATACATATGGCAAAGAAGTGCAGTATTTTTTTACTAACTTTATTATTTTATTATTACTTATTGTCTACTGCACTTTTTATTTACTTAGTTCAACATCAAAGCTTTGATGTTTAAAGAACTATATTAATAGATTTCCCAACTTATGGATTTTACAGAATTCTTCACTGCTAACTTCATACATTACAATTTACATTCGCGTATAAAAACGTTGATTTTAATTCAGAAATTAAGTTATTAAATTGCAAGTTGATGTGGTATTTTTGCTTTTTTGATAAAAAAAAATTGTTGACTGTTTAGGTAAAGATAAAATGTAAAATTTTGGGGGCGTTTACATCAGAAAATTTAATATCGTATCTCTGAAATAATATACCAATTGATCATATATTTAATAATTTCCCTTTTTGTCTCTATAACTCTTAACTATCCTAAATTTTGAATCTGACTCCAGGATTATTAAAAGCATGAATTGTGAAAATTCTGAGAGAAGGTTTTAAGCCTCCATCGTACTGCGTAAAATGTTCTTTTAGGTTTGAAGGTTTTAACAGCACACTGGTGTACATATTTATTAACTAATTTATAAAGTAAAAAGTAATCAAACTAAATAACCATATCAATTCGTAAACGTTAATACGATAATAATAAACATAACTGATTGTGATGTTAACAGAAAAGGATAGTAAATGAATTAGTAAAGTTTAAGAAGAGAGAATAGAAAAAAAACTTGATAAAAATTTCACTATAAGAACATGAATTAGGAGAGAGTAGGGATAGTTGAACCACTTTTTAAATTTTATTTTTTAAATTTTTTTATAATTTGGAATTGAAGAATAGAATATTGTAGTGTAATTTTTGCTATTTTGTCTACGAAATGAGAAAATTAGCCATTTCCGTCCAATTTTATTGCTTAATATATATTTACGTTTTGTTTCACATTGTGGCTCATGCATTCCCACGAGAGGGATTCGTGATCCCTGGTGTAGGGATGCTTGAGCCAACTCTGAAAAAATATCTACAAGATTACAATGTTATAAATTTTATTGCTTCTTATTATTTCAGAAATGAAAAGGATGATATGTAAGGATGAGAAAACTTTTTCTCAACATATTCGATATTTAATTTATTATTCCATGTTATTAAATTATTTTTCCATTGTCCATCAGGAGTAACATTTTTCAATTGATTTCTTAAAATATTTAAACACTTTTAAAGTGTCCCTGAAAGGGTTGAGATTAAAAAAATCCTTTGAAACCAATTGTGAAAACAAAATTAGTATCATCATCTGTCATTTTTTGCGGTGATGGTTGGTTGTCGAACCTGAATCAGATGTATCATAGAAGTCTTTCATATATTTTTTCGAATTTGCAGGAAAACGTTTTGATTTAACCTTTTGTTTTTTCGAAGAAAATCTGAATTGTGATCTTCGTTGTTTTTATTTTATTATTTTTTTTCGTGCTCAATTCAATAGCTCTCCTTCATTTTTTTTGTTTTTCCGGAGTGGAAGTCAAAATAGATTTCGCTCTTTTCCTAAATCCTTTCATAGTGCGGGGCAATGGTTTTGGATAAGGTCACGCAATCTCTGGTGAAACAGTTGTATCGCTAGTTGAGGCCCCAGGAATAGGAGAATTTACACAGATGCGACCAGAAGAAGTCAAATTATTTACAATATTCTGACTTTGCTTTAACTTTTTATTTGGAGTAATAGCTGAAAAAATCTGGAAATTTTCAATAGACGCACTTGATTGCTCCAAACCTGACCTATAAGTGACAAATAAGCTTTTTTTCTACATTATATCTTAAACATAGCAAATAGCATATCTTAAACGTAGCAAATTTTGTAAAAATAAACTACTCAAATGCTCTAAATAACAAAGTTAATGAACCATAATTTCCCAGTAGGGATAGTTGATCCATGGCTCATGTATCCCCAATCTCAGTGTCACAAGTATCCCCACTATCACCATTTCTTTTTACCAACCTATAACTAAATAAAACCTGCAGATATTTAAATTATTTTAAAATTAAAATGTACATGACTTTATAATTATTTCAACTACTTTTCAACAAAATTTGAATACAAAAAAAATAAAATTCACACACCTTAATATTTACTTCAGACAGTAAAAAAGAAATATTTCTCATGACACTTTCAAAATGGTACCAAATTACATTATTTCTTTTTCGTGTTTAAATGTTGTCAACTGAAGAAAGAAAAATAAACCTGCTGTAGAGAAAAAAGGGGTGACTCAAGTATCCCATATGCTCAAGTATCCCTATTCTCCCCTATATTATCAAAGAAAATATAAAGCAAAGCGACAGAATTATTTCAAACAGCAAAAGAAATGTCCTTAACTTTTGAAGCAGCAATTAATCGCTTAACAAGCAACACTACCTATCTCAATTTTTTGAAATTTCAAAGAGAAATAGAAATGGTAATTCTTCCCAACTAATTATGAATATTTATGACTTTTTTTCTCACATCTAGTAGGAACATGCTGTCTCATGTCCATGCGACAAGTTGCGAAATAATTAGTGAATTCTAAATTGGAATTATTGCAGGTCATTTTATGTATAGCATTTGTTGATGGATTGACTCTAGAATATAAAATAAATTGTGCATTTCTATATCAAACGATTGATTAAAATTACACTTCATATAAGAAAATCAAACTAATATATAATAACTGTTAATCATTAATTTATCATTCAACTAAAATGTATTGCATATAGAACCTTAATCCATGTATATGACTCTTGTGCAAAAATTCACTTTCAGTTAAGAATATATAGAAAAAATGTGCATAATATTTGTGTTCAAATTTTAAAGTTTCTCTAAACTCGGAAAGATATTTCATTAGAATTTAGAAGTCATAAACATCGGACTGAACCACACTCCTTTCTCGAGCATTTTAAGCATATATTCTCAACAGCAAAATGATATTTTGAGGATAAAGGATTTCAATAGCTAGTTTTATAAATGATAAATGAAAACGGAAAAATAGATGCAATTTAACAAAAAATATGATGAGGATTTTTATATCTATGACATAGTTTTGACTCATTGCAATTAACTTATTAATCTGATTAGTAAATGAATTCTTTTCCAATTTTTTGATATTAAAGTCTTTCTGTATTAAATTTTTCAAAAATTACAATTTTCCAGAGCACAATGCATTGAATAACCCCGAAAGACAGTATCTGGATCCTCTGAAGCCATCATCCAGTAATGGAATGAATACCAGAAGAGATTTCCGTTCCAAAGTTTCCGGTCCCAGATCCAGAACCGTCAAAGGTACAACGTTGCGGGGAACTTATGACAAAAATCAAGCCGCTAAAATTCGAGTCGTGCGAATGCTTTTTGTGGTCGTAGTCGAGTTCTTCGTTTGCTGGACTCCACTCTATGTTGTGAACACATGGGCTCTATTCGATGCAAAGAGTGTGTACACTTCTCTTGGATACGTAGGAATGGCAGTTATTTATCTAATGGCATACATCTCTTCGTGTTGCAATCCTCTTACTTACTGTTTCATGCACAAAAAGTACAGACAAGGATTTCTGGCAGTGATCGGATGCAAGAGGAATAAAAGATGGCATTTCAGCGGCCAAAATAGTGAAAGATCCGGCACGATGGTTAGCGTCTTCAGTACTCGCGCTGGGTCTGTCAGATCTGGTAAGTAGATCAACGGAAGCGTTGTTTTTATTCACAGAAAAAAGTTCACGGAAGGGAAGGGGGTGATCGAGTGCTTCAATTCAAAAGACACATCAAAAATAACACCTTAATATCGTCTAAAAATAAATACATGCAATTATATTTCAGTATTATTTTGGAATATTAGCAGTTTGTATGACTGACACTTTAGAATTTCTTTACAATTAATTTTCATATATTTGAGTAAAATAACATTTCCTGATAAGAAGTTTAACTAGTGAGTTCTTGTTGTCAAATTTACATGGGTTAATATATTGAAGAAATTAACAAGAGGGGGTCCACATGAAACCAATAAAAAATATTTATTTAAATTACATACATTTAATAGCTGATGTTCGTTGAGGTAGGTAATAATTTCGCAATTGTGAATTGTCATTGACTAATAAGTGTCTATGATTTTCTTACCTCAGGTAAGTGTATATTTCTTTTACATTCATTAATTCTAGCCTAATAAGCCATCGTAGTCGCGTGCTTTATTAATGGTAAGTGGGAAGTTATCTATGTATATAAATAATATATGTGTAGCGATCTGTTATAAAATCTGGTAAGTATGAGATTATCTTTTTTGAAATATGAAAAACAATCAATTATAAACTCGGAAGAAAAAACAGATGCCTGTTTTATTGTGTTATCTTCGTCTCAAAATTTAAATCTTTTTTCTATAAAGACAAATAAAAATGTTGCTAATAATGTCACAAAATAGTGAAAATATTGTCGTTATTGTTATTTATAATTTATTTAAATGAAAATTTATAAAATAAAAAGAAAAATTTAAAAATCTTGTCCTTGGAATGACTAAGTTTATAACCTGACATGATGTTATAAGACGGAGTCTAAATTAAAAATTCAGTGAGAAATTTATATTAAAAAAACTGCACTGAAAGAATTATTGCTAAATTAAATCGTTATCAAAAAATTATCAAATCTGTATTAGATTATCCTTTAGCATATAAATAATAAAAAGGAAAGAAATCAGAAGCACATTTCAATATTTCATCACTAGAGGCCAACATGAACTATTTATCATGAACCATGAATCAAGCTAATATACAAAAATTGCATATGAATATAAATAATATTCAATCATGCCGTCTGTTTATATTAAACCACAAAAATTACATATAAAATTGAAATAAATGAAAATTGAATAAGACTGTAGGCTATGACAGTAAAATCCTTTTATTCATTTTCCTTTAATCACTTAATTGTTTTGCCCAAAAGTCATACGTGCTATGCATTCGATACTTGTTTTATCCGCCCGTACGCCATACGGGCAAGAAGACTTTTCGTACTTCGGTATGATTGTGTTTCCTTTTTTTCTCAATTTGTTTATTAAGTTACTAAGAAATGGCTTTAAGAATCCAATTGTATTTTAACATGTCTTAATAATCCGGGAGTGTCATTCCATTCTTTTTGCTTTGCTTAGAAGTGTGTGGCATATATGGACCATATACCTGAATATCTCTTGGCCATATGGAACATATGTGAAAGATTGTATATCGGCAGAAAAAGAGGTGATGAAATTTCTAAGAGTTCATTCCTTTTGACATATTGTGGAAAGGAATGCTGATAGTCTTCTCAGGTGGTCACAGATGCGAAGCGGCTTTTCTTCGAAAGGAAATTTGTTAGTTAATTAAGTGCTTGTCTAGCGTTATGTCTTTGATGTTTATCAGCAAACTTGTGATATGCAATACTAGATATCTAATAAGCAAGAAAATTCGACGATGTTTAAAATTTCAAATAAGTTCTTAATAAATTTAGTTCTCTAACTTTCACTGTATAGTTTGCTATCTTGTGTAGCAAGTTGCTATGGCCAAAATGCTAACTTTTAGTAAAAATATTTGAAATCGCTTCATAAACATTTCTCTAAATACTTAAATTTTATTGTTATAGACATTTAAGCTGAAGGTAATGTCTTCTGAAGCTAAGCTGCATAGGTAACTCCAATAAAAAAGTGAGATTTTTTTGACTTTGTAGAAACAGAAATCGTGAAGTGGTTAAATGCTCTTAATCTGTAAATCTGCTCTAAACACAAGACTTCAGATGGCAATGTAAGACTGTTTGAGAAACTTCTAAATAAGTAGTAATAAGTAATATATTAAGAGACCAAAAATTATTTGCATATTTATTGAATTAAACATGTAACTATTAAACTACATTGTATGTAGAGCGCAATTCTCTTGGGGGGGTTTTCTGGTCCCTAGAGGTCAAAGTTTGGACGAAAATCAGACCTCTCACAGAAAAAATTTCAAATTTGAATCCCTACCTGCAGGCGACCCTTGACGAAGTCTGCAGGTCGGATTCATTTTTTTCCTTTCTCCTACTTTTCCAAATTTTAAAGAAATACTTCGTTTTTTTACATCTTTTAAAGAAGAGTAATATGTAAAGAATTATCATATGAACTATTCCCAACTATAAAAATGATACTGTAAATCTGTAATTATAAAGATGGTTTTTTCTACAGGGTAAACGGAAGATGAACTGTAGTCAAACTGACTGTGAGTAAAATTAAATTGTCATGAAATAATTTTTTACTCTTAATGTTTTATAGAAACAGTTGATCGCATGACAGCGAGTTCTGCTTGTTGAAATATTTCGAAAGAGTTGCATCAAGGTGATCGAGAAGGGGTCAAGCTGAAAAAGGAGATGTAAAGGAAGTTGAATCTCGCTATAAACATAAAGACATCAAAATCAAGGGATGTTAAGAACACTTTTGTGGTTACTTGTTCACTCACATGGTGATTCATTTATGTTGTTCATCAGAAATGTTGAAGTGGAGTTAACATATTTTTACATCATACTAAACATAAACTTCATAATCTACTGTATTACATAATCTATCTAATTATGCATTAATATGCTGGACATAATCCATGACATGATTTGCATAATTACCTTACTAGATGAACAACTAAATGGATCACAATGCTAAAACTATTTAGTATACGTATTTGATGTTTGTATTGGATGACATTTTGCATAAATGTGTGCCTGCCATCATGATATTTGTGAAACCCATTTTTTATATCCAGTTATATATGTAAAGTGACGTGAAATTTTATCTTTAAATACTTAAACTAACTATTTATACAAAAGAAAAGATAAAAGATTTTTTTGAATCTATCAGACTAATCAGCTTAGTTAAATTTCAAAAATTCAATAATTTCAAAGAAACGAAACAATGAGAAAGCCACATTTCATCAAAGTTTTAAGCAGCAATAGATTTATTCTGACATTGTTTCAAATAAATCTTAATTTAAAACATTTGTTACAGATGCGTCAACTACAAATTTTCTGAATCAGCAGTGTAATACGCAACTTCATTTAGATCAATTTCAAATAAAAGAGCAATGCAAAATATAAAAAGTGGCATCGTTTCAGTGTTATAATATGAATTGACTTTCAATGCATATTACATGATTAAAATTGTAAATAATTGGTTTTGTGGTCTTATGTGTTACTTGCTGTTAGCTCAGTATCTAAATCAAGCTCTTCGTCCACAAATATAATTAACGTCTACAAAGAATTTGTCCTTTGGTTTTGTGCTGTGAATTTTGGCTTAAACGTAATAAAATGACATAATGATGTTATCTTTTTAGATTTTTGCGCTGTCGGTTAATCTTTTCAATGTAATTCTTGTTCCCATTGATGCATAACTTTTTGTGCTTGAAACTTATTTCCAAAATTAAATTGAAATGTAACTGTTTTGGAAACATATCATATGCCATTCATGTGTTCTTGTTTCTGTGGTGCTAATTAATTGTAACTTAATTGTGAATATTAAATGTCTATTTAAATGTACTAAATGTACAAACATATTATTTATCTTTCAGCAAATATTTAACCTGCAGAAAGTTGTTAAATCTATCAGATTAGTGGCTTGTCTTATGAAAATCCATGTATTTATTTCCACATGATTTTAACTGACATTTTTAATCTAGGATTATGAAGAAATTTAAAAAAAATACATAATGACATAACAGTAAGATACTAGTAAAACATAATTGTAAAAAAATACATAATGACAAAATAATTAATGACATAATAGAAAATTAAAAATAAAAACTACACTAAATATTTAAAATCATGTTTAGTATAAATGGATCATTTCACTAGCAGTTCTAATTTTCCGCATTCAAAATATATCAATTAGGTAATAAATTTATGTTTTATAATTTTAGCCAGTGGCTTAATACATGAATGAAAAAATGAGGATCTAATTACTTTTTTACGCTCAAAAGAGTTTATAGACCCTTCAAATTCAAAAAAGTATATGAATTGTTACACAATACTAAATAAAATTAAAGAACTTTGAGTGAGTTGTTATGCGTAGGAAGATAGCATATGGTGCAGAGTATAAGCTAAAAATTCTTTCCTTCAGTTAAATAATCTGTTTAACGAGCGAAATGTAATGTTAATTACTTTAATAG
Organism: Araneus ventricosus; assembly: GCA_013235015.1. Classification (NCBI taxonomy): domain Eukaryota; kingdom Metazoa; phylum Arthropoda; class Arachnida; order Araneae; family Araneidae; genus Araneus; species Araneus ventricosus. The sequence goes on along the minus strand of BGPR01018557.1, from coordinate 5,413 downwards.
TATTAATTTCAAATGAAAATTGCATTTCAATATATAATTACAAATTTATTTGAAGGAGCGACTGAATAAAATTATTCTATAGAACTGAAAACTTTTCCAATAAAGAATTATGTGGTCCAAAATCTATAAATTGTCTTGAACTAGAACTCCATAAGTATTCATAATGAAAACTTTTTCAAATGATAGTTATTTAATTTTTAAACGTTGCAATCTGACAAGAGCAATTACTTGCATTTCTTATATTTATACTAGATATTCATGTAACTAACGTACTGATTCACCATTTGCAAATGCTTTTTACACATTGAGCACACGTTTTGAACTATTTTTATGTTACTAGATCAGACAATAATTTGACTTACAGTGTAATTTCACTCCAGTATTTCTTTACTTTTTCTATAAATTCTGAAGGCTATTGTTCTTACCAAGCCTTGAAAATAAATTTTGACACTGACAATTTCATGAACTTTGAATGAATGTCTTGTACTTCTGTAATTTCAATGCACTTGTGTATGTAATAAAATGTTTCATGCACTAGCAGCATTTATTCCTTTTTATGTACATAAAAGTTTCATTTTAAGTGTTCAGTGGATGGAAATACATTCGGATAAAAATTGTTTTAAAACCTTAAACTTCAATCTTTCTTTTAACTCCTTCAATACTGAAAAGCCTCAAACACCTGTTCAACCAAAGGTCGATGGGAACCCTGAAGCATCCAAACATGCCTTCGAAATTTCCACTCCCTTTTTTAAGTGCGATTGGTTGAATACCAGAGGCACATGCTTTGTTAGTTAGAATGGCTTATCCAGATGGGGTTGGGAGGCAAGGAAATTTTCTAAATCACTCATCTGAGACCATTTCTTTTTATTTAACCTTCTAATAGCCCTCAACTAAGCAGAGTCCTGTTTTACATATCTACCCATTAAGCATACAAGCTGTCATTGCGGTTTTTCAGGAGGGTGGCAAATTTCTCTTATCTTTGAAAAAGGAAGTCGGGCTTTTCCATATTCTAACGTCCCTGGCTCCATATATCATAGAAATCAGAGGGTTAATTTCATTTTAATCATATTTTATTATGCTGTAGCTGTCATGCTCAAAAAACGATCTCTAAGCAATTTGTGCTTACTGTACAGAAATACTATCATACAAAATGAACTTGATGCTTAACAACGACCAAGTGATTGTATGTTTCAATATAATCACTCAGAAAATCTAGAACGAAATCACTAATCTTTGTCAAGATATTTTCACTGTAACGTTTGATACCATTATGTTTTACCAATAATATCGAATTTTCACCACAAAACAGGTCAGATCAATTACTTCATGGATCTGAAGTCTAATTTGGCATGATATACAATCTTCTTCCAACCATCCAGTATAGAATAGAGTCTTTTCTGATGCCACTTTACGATCCGTCAAAGGAAACATCAGCTTTTACATAGGCATGCCACTCAAAAAACAAGTTATCTTCTTTCATAACGTTCTCATAAAGATGGATTAAAAGATTCATCATTTAATTCTTTTGTCAGTTCACTGATAAAGTTTAACTCATTTTCCCATTATCCAATCTTAATAAAACTAGTTAACTTGCCGTCATAAAAGTGGCATATTATAGTTCTGAACGTTAAGAACTTGAGATAACTAATCTTTCGAAATATTACTCAATTATTCAAACTTAACAGTTGACCTCTTTTTCCTTATTAATTGACTAGTCTGTATGAGTCGGGATCTCGGATGTATATATCATCAGATTTTCCTTATGTAGTTATCAAACTATAACTATTTGCAATTCATTCTAATTAGTATAAGATCAAAGGTTTTGTCTTACCTGTCAGAAAAGGACTCGAATGCAAGTCAGAGATTATCCATCTTAATTGAGAGGAATAATAGTTATAATTCTTAAAATTTAGCAAAATTAATTAATTAAATTTTAATTAAAATAAAATAAAAAACAATAACACATTTTGCATTAAATAGAAAGGCGCATATGCAGCCAAATCTAACGAAATACAAAAATAAATAATAGAAATTAAATTAAAAGAAAATAAATTAAAAGAAAACAATGATAAAATGAAAAATAATGAAAACAATAGACGTTTTTGCGTGCAAACGCAGCAGCAAAAAGTAATTGCTTCAACAGAAATTTTTTAAAAGTACAACAAGAACTATAGAAAAACCAAAAGTTTACCAATACTTAGAACAATTTGTTAAGAAATTATTCAAAATGAAAAGGAACTAAAATGGCTCACTCATCAGAAACCACACTCCATTTTTAGTTCAAAAAGGAACAAGATTTTCTGTGGAAAGGAATGACAAAAAGTCAAAATTTATTCCTTCCTGTGGTCTGAATCTTGTCCGGCCACCAAATTGAGAGGAAGCAGCACAAACACGAACATTAACACAACGAACATAGCAACGAACAGAAAGTGAAATTAATATACAAGAAGAACACAGAAGTAGTGCACAGTGCCACAAGGTGACATTCTTGGACTTTCAAACTTTGAACATGTAGAGGGACTTGAAGAAAAAGAAACTGAAAACGTCTAAAGGAGTAACAACGTATCCCTGCTTTTGAAAGGAGCAAGCAGTTACAAACGTCCGTAGTTAAAAATTGTTCATGTCTGAAGGCTGAAAGCACAAATGACCTTGGACTAAAATTGCATAATAAGGTGTCAATAGACAGAGAAGAAGCACATAGTAAAACTGTCCTTCAAAAAGGGAGACAATAAATGGTCGTCCAAGACGCCTATGCTACTCTCCTAGTGTATTCATTGAGCCACAGTATCAGCCGTTTGCCATACACGGGTTTATGTTAGTAAGAAGGCTTAAATCGAAATCAGATTTTCCGTTTGCCAATTTGCTTCACTATTTATGATAAAATAATCGCACAGGTGCTGCGAACACTTAGAAATCACATAACCCGGATAATTTCCTTAAACACGGCTTTCATTTACTTAAATAAAATTTATTTCAAGATCTGATTTCTCAGCTAACATGCCAACAGTATGAAACATTCAGCAATGTTGTATAATAATATAATATGGAAAATTTTACTTTTTTATTCACGGAAAACAAACCGATCTATGGTTGCTTTAAAGGCTGGGAGAATACATTTTTAAGTAGTCACACAATTGGAAACAAATTTTAATAGAAAAGATCAGTGAAGTTGATGGGCCGACGATTTGGCACGACGAAAAATGATTTATAATCTGAAGGATTGGCATAGGGCCACAAATGTAAAGGAAGAGTTTGGTATCGCACACAGTCTGAGTTTTCTGCTATGCAGAACCTTGGTTAGCAGAGGTAAAACGGTAAGAAAGTTTCAGAGTGATTTATTCAGAAAAACAAAACCAACAGATGACCCTTATGTTATTTTGAAAACAAAAAGTGATCCGTTCCAGTCACCTGAGATCATAAGTAATCAGCGTGGCAACCAGACGTCAGTGGTCGCAGTCTAATCTGGCCAGTAGTCTTCTGAAGATTATTTTGATGGCGTCTTCCATCGGCTGATTAAATTGATGTTTATTTATTTATTTGCCCACGCTGGCACAGCCTACACAGAGGTTATAAGGCACCCGTACGGAGGAGAGTACAAAATAACAACAAAACAGAAAGAAGATACCATACATCCAATTACAAAACTTCACAACAAAACTGAATCACAGTGTATGCAAAAAAGTAACAACAAAAGCGAAAGTTCTGAACAACTGAACAGAAGACAATGGAAGAGTCACAAAAGTTCATGAAACAACATCAAATAGTAAAGCAGGAAGAAAAAGACAAATAAAAATCTCAACAAAAACATCGGATATTAAACACATTACAGCATGTGCGACAATTCAATAGAAAATATTTAAAATTTATCTCCCAAAAAGAAATAAAAAATCACACAATTTTTTAAGAAACAATGATATATTTTTTGACAACGTTTCATCAGGCAGAAAGCTCATTGCATATGCAACTAGAAATCTTTAGAAAGCAAAAAAAAATCGGATTTTTTGACACAATGGGACTATATACTATTTACAATGAATATTTCAGAAGGACGAATGATTCTAGATGCCAAAGTATGGACAACGGTGGGGACCAGTTTTTACCCCAGTTACATCAAGGGACGGGACTGTTTCGGCAGTCCTGCTCCTTACCAGGTTTTTTAAAACAAATGTATTAATATTATAGCAGTGTGTTAAAATGCTTTAGATAGCAACTTTCCTACACAATCGTACTGAAGAAGGAATGCACTTTGTTACTACCAGTGCGAAGCAGCAGAAATCGGAAGTGTTCGGAGTCGTAGTACTCATTTAGAAGCTTTCTCTCTCTACGAAAAGATGCGTACTGTCTTTGTCTGTAGATTAAAAGATGGAAAAGGAATGAATTCGGTTGTTGACGGTTGTACACATAACGTGCAAAATTAAATAAATCAGTGATTATATTTAGACATTGAAAAAAGTTCAGGGTGCTACAGTTTTCCTGTATTTGAGACAAATATCAAGTGTGACAATTTATTCAAATTAATCCATAGGTCCTAAGAACTGCAAACGAAAAAAAGTATTCTCCCAAAAGATTACATGCATGATATTTACGAACAATTATAAAATTTTAAAAATGGAATGTATGATTAAAAATAATTTTAGATTAAATTTGAACCACTGTGTGAAGAGTAAAAATGAACATTTAAAAAATCTAACAGTGGGTATTTTAAGATATGAACGAATTTTAAAATAGTGCATGCAATGAGATTTCACAAAAGTAGCCACTACATTGATATGATATTCTAAATAAATAACCAAACCAAAATTTATCCAGCTTTTCACATAAATTGGTCAAAAATAGGAAATTTGTTTGTCAAAATTTTCCGTACAGGAACATCTTCACTTGTCATGAGATAACTTTAAAAGCAAACTTTGGAGTGAAATTAAATAGTTTTTTCGACATACAGTACTGTTCAAAATTAATAGAACGGACAGTTAAAATTTTATCTTTTGTTCATAAAATTTTAAAAACTTGATAATCTGCTATTTTGTTTTGAATTTCTAGTACCTTATTTCATCCTACATAAATGCATGTAAATTTCAGTTATTTCATTAAATATCACTACTTCTTACAAAGCATTGTTGTTTTAAACAGTATATTCTAGCTGTTCCACATTATTCGAACGACTGATGACGAAGTTTATATTTAAGTGAGTACGAATTGGATTTGTTTTTATTTTAGTAAATTTTAATAATTTTAACAGATTAATTTATTTGGTAATTTATTTTTTTGGATTGTGAAGCAGTGAAGTCAAAAGTAACGCTCAAGAGCTAAAAGATTTCTTTTGATCTTCGTCACAACAAAAAGGAAGATCGAAAGGATGGGTTATCATATGAAAACCTAGAAAAAATGTATAAATTGACGATATTGGGTATCT
>BGPR01018556.1:0-30668 GCA_013235015.1 Araneus ventricosus | reverse complement strand
GTTGAGATGAGGATACGATATGGAAATTAAATGCAAAGTATTAAAGTTTCGTATCAATAGAAAGGTTACATATTTCTTTTAATAATTTTTTCAACGTCAGACACTATCTGATCAAAAGTGCAAGACTTCCTTAATGTCCCCGGCAAACTTTCCTCATTTTGGTTTCTGGTAATGATTCGCCATCTGAACTGGAATAGCATCGTCAGAACTCCAAACTACGCCATAACCTCTCAGACTAGTGGAAAGTTTTTTTAAAGACCATGGAATGAAAAAGTAGAATACCACAGAACACTTAAACCCCAACTTTTAGTGCTCGCTTCTACTGTTTTGTTTGATTTCAAAAGTCTTCTTTTGCAAACCCATTTGGATATGAATACCAGAGAGAGCAGTTTCTTAGTGGCGCCTTGGTTTTTATGTTCTGGCATGCGACTGAGGTAATGACGATCATCAAGAAAAGAATATCAATCCGAAATGAAGTAACCCTGCAGTGCTTGAAATTGAAGACGAAGTTTATGAATTCTTTGAGGGATGCAAATAAATTCAAATGAGATTTCTGTATCATGGCAGTTTTAAGAAACATAAAGTTGAAATATATTTAATGAAAAACTTTCATTAGTTGATGCGATTTTACTTCTCGTGTCGTGAGTTATAAGGAAAAACATTATATAAAACATATAGCCTTTGTTGGGGTAAAGGTACTATATACATAAATGCAAACCGAAACTGAAAACTGCTGACTTCGCGCAAACACAGAAGTTAAACATATTTTTCCCCAACATTCAAATGTATGCATGTCTACCCGACATATGCAGGGTAAGGATAAGAACTTTTAAATATAAACAGAACATACTTTTTTACCTGCTCATAAAGAACGTATAGAATACTTACCACTCACCAGAGAAGCCAAGTCATGTGCCGGTATCATGCTGAAAAATTGGAACTTTAAAATAAAGCTCAGTGGACTGAAGAAATACGAGTCATCTCTTTCTGAAAACTTATTTAGTTTTTGACGCTTACACACATCAAACACAAACAATTATATCTATACTACAGAATTATTTACATTTTTAAAGTTTATTACTGAACAACTCAACAAAAAAAAACATTTTTTAACAGACGTAAAGACGGCTTGATTCAATTCTCCTGGACAACTTGCTCCACCTATTGAGATTCAGAGTCTAAAAAGTTTGGTTTCATAATAGCCTTTCCTCGTAAGCGAAGTACTTGAGACATTTTGGACAAGCTAGAGCTCCCACATGTTTTGTTGCGCAAGAGTCATTTGTTTGGCCATGCAGCGCCAAAAAAAGTTATAGTGATAATAATGTAAAAAGATATTAAACCAATGATGGGATGACATGTGGGAAAAAGTAAAATAAAATTTAATTCTTTGAATATAACTTTATTGATCTTAAAAACGCAAAAAATTGAATATGAGGTGTTTAGCCAAGTAAATTCGAAAAAGAAATTAAAGAAATTTTTAAAAACTGTAAACGCTTCGTATTAAAATGTGGCCATTCTAAAAGTATATGGAGGACTGACATCTGACAGTTTCAACTCGAACATTTCTCTCAAAAACAATTAAAGCTGGGTAAATCCGATATGCCCAATGAGTAAACAAGTTTTTAAAAAAAGTATCGGCCTTTCTTATTCGTTAAAGAGGGCCAAGGCTGCACAAGGGTTTCACAACTTAAAATTTATTATCAGTATCTAAATCCCATTGCTCCTGCCATTTGTAATAAAGAAGCATTTTTACGGGCTTTTTTCAAATTCCCCACAGGAATACAGATGTGAATGGGGACAACTGCCGATTTGGCAGCCCGATCTGCCTCCACATTAGCCACAATTGAAACATGAGATTGTACGGAGCAGAGCATAATATTGAAACCTCGTGAAGTGAGTTTATTAAAAAGGCCTAAAATATCTAAAACCAAAGGATGATTATAAGGGTGAGGTTAAAATGATTTTAGGGACTGCAAAACACTTAGAGAATCAGTGTAAATAATGAAATTTCTTTGCAACCTGTCAGAAATTTGTACCAAGGCAAATAAATCAGCGAATGCCACTGCTGTGAAAACCGAGCAGGAGGAGTGAAGTTTAAAGGAAAAACGTTTTGACTGGGAAAACAATAGCAAATGAGACATAAACAGCTCATTTATATATAGATTGTATACCCGCATGTATACAATCCCACCCAATTGTAGAGATTGAAATTAAGTCTTGATAATTCTATCTGTGTTGAAAGAAGATTTTTTGGTTAATAATGTCTGTTCTATCGGATTTTTTTAAAAAGTTTTAGAAGGTTTTAAATACATAATTTTAGAACTTTCCAAGGAGAAAAGTATTGATTGGCTGCAGAATTAGGCGCAGATGAAGTAGATTTAATTCTGAAAGAATGAGATTAACGCTGGTAAAAAACACAGGTATGAATGATTTTCTAGGATCCTGCAAAAGAACTAGAAATGGTCGAAGTCAAAATTTGTAATAAAGAATTTGAATGAATTCTAAAAAACTAGTTCAAATACTATAATTGCCTTCTATGTTCCAAAGCAGGTTTACAACAATCGACATAAAGGCTTTTCTCAGGAGAAATCCTAAATGCTCCAGAACAGAGTCTGAGAGCTGTGAGATGAACCGGGTTCAAATTTTGTAAAATACTTTTCAAGCAGATTGATAAATTGTGCATCCATAATCCAGTTTATAGATTATCGTGGCTTTATGGATTCTAAGTATAGATATCCTATCTGCTCCCCAAGCTGTAGTCGATAATACTTTCAGAATATTTAAATATTTCTCATACTTTTTACTTTACTGCATTACGCGTGGAAGAAAGGAGAGGAGGAGAAGCTTCTTATCAAAAACTAATCCTAAGAATAGATTTTCATTCATAAAAGGATTTCGGATCTCATTTCACTATTCAATTTCAATTCCGGCTCAAAATGAAGACTACGTTTCCGAAAAAAATTGATAGAAGCAGTTTTTGATGCAGAGATTGGTAAAGCCATTTGCATTGGATCATTGCATATTACTTTTAATAGCAGTCTGTAATTGTCACTGAATAAAATTCTTAAACATCCCTTTAAAAGAGATGTACAGGTCTTCAACATGTAAATATCTCTTCACACAAGGTGGCAATTGTTTTAAAATATTGTTGATTTTTAAAATAAAAAGTGTCACGTTAAGAACACTACCTTGAGGAACATCCTCCTCTTGAATAAAAATGTTGGAAAGTTTAGATTCCACTCCGATCTGAAATTTTATAAGTCTTAAATAGTTTTTCTAAAAAAATGGAAAGGTTTTCCATTAATCCAGTATCATGCAAGTATTTTAAAATCCCATTCCTCCATTTTATCACATGCCTTTTCGATGTCAAAAAAAGACAGCAGCCAGAGTGTTTCTTCTGCAAGAATGCGAAACGATTTTCCGTTTAAAGGGTAAGAATATTATGAACAGCTCATAGCATGATCTCTCAGAAGTTTTTCATTAGGAATCAATGCTTGAAAATTTTCTTATGAGTGTCTTTTGATGAAGACTTTCGAAAAAATGTGAAGATATATCTAATTTTAAATTTCCTTGTTTTGTTAAAATTCCTTGCAACGTCAAGAAATTATACTTAATTTTATTGTTTTATAGCAGCGTATTTATATTTCCTATTGGCGTATAACAAGTGCACCATAGAAATGAAGCTTTATTTACTGGAATATAGTTAAGAAGACAAGCTAAATGCTAGTTTGAAAGCAAAGATTATTTGTTAAATTTCTTATTTATTACTCAGGAAGAATTAGACTGAAAACCACATTTGTGACAGAAGCTGAAATATTTTTTTTGCAAATTTTTAAGTTTAAGGAGTCTCTAATGTATACCATCTAAATTTTAACAGCACTTCTTTTATATATATTTCATCTCAGTTAACATATCAAAGAACATATGAAAGATATTTAATCAAAGTCAGAAATACCAAACCATTTTCAAAAAGGAAATTTCATTTTCATTTTCCTTTGACAGCTATAACAACAAAAAATACCACTAATATCTTCAGAATTTAAAAACTGTTACTTTGAAATATGAAAAATCCCTCGCATTATAAAACAATCGGGCAAGACAGAGGAGATATTTCGAATAAACTGTTTGAATATATTACTAGGAGTAAAAACTGATTTACTACTTTAAAACAAGCATATTTGAAGCTATTGAAATGAAAAGACGGAAAATGAAGAAAAATCTGGGGAAGTATAACGTCGAATGAGTGAGTAACATACTATTCCGATTATGAACATAAATGCAATTCAGAAAGCAGTAAAAACACAAAAAACTATCTGTACTATTGTGTAGAACAGAAGTTTCCAACCTGTGGCACGCGTAGCTCTGGGGGTACGCGAACAAAAAGTCGGTAATGGGGGACTCACAAAAATATAAAGGAATAAAAAGGTTACAGAATTTTGTTTCTCCAAGTTCGTCAGAAAAGTTAAAGTGAAAGTTTTGTAAGTCCTAAAGCCTACGCTCAAGATAAGAGAAGGCAAAGAAAAAGGAAATATAGTAAATTATTGACAGCCCGGATTATGCATGAATCATCAGTGTCTTCGCAAAAGCTGTAGCTTTACTAGGTGCCACTGTTGTATGCTTTACATTTTTGTCCTTCTAGTTTAGATACTGTTGTAGGCTTATGGAAGAATTCAAGATCCTCTGAGACCTTCTTATTCTAACGTTTTTATTTAAAGCGCGACTAAACGCAGACATCATTAATTACTCTATTGCATTCATAGTGAATAACGAATGTTCATATAAATTAAGCTTCCTTTTTTATGAATGTTCAATTTGAAGTGCTTTATTTTTCGGCGTAGAACTAATACTATTGTAAAAATGGAATAAAATGTAAAATCAAAAATAAGTCCCTCAAATGTTATAAATTCGAATTATTTGACTCTTTAACTAAACTAAGACCTTAAGGTATGTGCCTACCTTCGGAGCACTTTTTTTGAAAAAAAGGAAATTTTTATTCAACATTTATGTTTTCAGCTATAATGGTATATAAAACTGTTAATTCAAATGCCATTTTAATGAAAAATTTTTTATTTTCCAAATTTTGACCATTTTTGGTCAAAATTTAGTAAAAATTCACGCTTACGCCAAACTTCCTATAACAAATTCTAATGCATGTATTTCCCTTTTTCTTTCAATAATATATTTGGTATGCATTTATCTGTGTTTTTACAGCTTTTTACAAAAAAAAACTATCACTTTTTCAAATAAAAACAGCTCTAAAATAAATAATTATGCACTTTAAGCTATATTTGAGGTTCATAACATACCTAGAGATGTATAGAACACTGTGAATAAATTTTATTTGAATATCTTAAAAACTTTTTAAGAAATGAGATTTTTCGTAATCCAAAAAAAGGAAAATGGCTATTTTCCAGAAAACGCAAATGAAGATTTTAAAGTCGTACAAAAAATTATATACATATTTTGACAACATAAAATTCACAGTATTTGTAAGTCAAGCCTTCTTTGACTTAATTTTTAATTAATTTTGATTTAAATTTAACATTAAAGTTTTTCTTGATAATTTTGATTTTGGTTCGACTTGTCGCTTCGATTTCTTAATTCTCTCAATATCAATTTTTATGCAGTTTTTTTAAATAATTTCTGGTTCAAGTTTGACATTAAGATGGTTAAATACAGTCATCAGCCTTATATCGCATGAATTGAATAATTAAACTGCTATTTTACTACCTAATTACAATGTTTGGAGTGAGCGGAATTTTCTTTAGGTAAAATATCCCGTAACTAGAGAAACAGTTGCCAGATAAGCCTAGAACAATAATAAAAAAATAAATAAAACTTAATTCTATATTTAAAAAGTAAATTGTACATTCACATTGTCTAAGAGTAAACAAATAGCAGTTTAGATGTGTTTTTTGCATTTCTATGGCTTAGTTTCGGTTTCGAAAATTTCACTTCTGGTTCATAATTTAGGCAATAACTTTGCTTCTAATTATCGAAGAAACTAAAGTAAACCATTTTTGGAATCCTAAATGTATGGGCTTTAATACAAAGTAATAAAAAAAATTTCGAAAATTTTCATGAAAACGTCGATATTAGGGTAGGCACATACCTTAAAATCATTGTTAAAAACTGCTTTGCATAGACGGATGGTTGGAGGGGAGGATATGACAGTAACGGGTAAGCGAAGTTAAAAAGACTGATCAAGAGGTACCCGAGGGAAAAAAAGATTTGGAAACTCTGGTGGAGAGGGAGGAAGAAATCTTTCAACTTCGGGGAATATTTCTCTTTCCTGTAGTATTTTCTTAATCCAAATCTGCATTAATTTAATTATAATATCTTGAGAATGATAAGAAAAGAAAATAACTGAAAAATCAGCAATAGCATAGAGAGGAAAAAACAATTCCGAAAGAATAACATTTGAAGCAAAGTCTCTTCACGTCTGCTGCCAATCTTCAGAAGATTCTTGAAACAGGAAATAAAAAGGTTCCCATGCGTTTTCCAGTCTTATATCTCTTAGGAGTTTTTTCCCTATTATTTTCAGCGATTATTTTACTATAAGTTTTGTTCATTTGCCCAACGTTTATTTCTGAAATGAGAACAAAATAACAGCTTGGTCATAAATCAGTGTGTCTTGTGCGTCAGTAAAAGACTTAGTTAAGAAAATTGCTAAAATATAAGATGTTCATAAAATAAATTGAAGTTTCAGAACTCTTCATTGACTGATTATTTGCGTGAACCGAACAGTTCGGAAATAAAGAAAAAGGTGACACTTAACAACATCGTAATGATTGTTACTCAACACATCATTTTACGATAACTAGTGAGACAATAACATTTGCGCCATTTATTAAGTGAAATAATTGAATTCATGACTCCTAAAACTTGTTTTTATCACATAGAGATTTCCGAATTTGTCGGCTGAAAGCATAAAATGTACGATATATAACTAAACTGATATCATCGAATCAATATTTTACTGAATTCTAAGACGTCGTAAAGATAATTTTCTTTGGAAAGAATTATCCAATGTTAGAATGAAAGCATTAAAATTTTGAAATTCGACAATCAAACAGATAAAATGAAATAAATATTTTCATGTATTTTAGAATTTTATGGTTAAGAAAAATCTTTCTTATCCGACAAATTATAAAGAGAATTCAAGACTATAAAAAATACGCTATTCAAACTGAAGACATTGATAAAAAAATTTATTGAATTTTTCCTGTCACTAAAATCACTTTTGTCGGATAAAAATTTCAGAAGTTATCACCAGAATATTGAACCATGGCAATCTGATTTACATCATTATGTAAATATTTAATTAAATTATATAAACTCGTAAATATCACTTTCAACAGATAGAAATTTCGACGTTTATAACCAGAAAACGTGAGAATTGCGAAACGCAATAATCAAACTGATTCCATTGAAAGAATATTTTTTAAATTTTATAATCGCCTTAAAAATGGTTTCTCATGGGACGAAGTTAAGATGTCATAACCAAGAGCAAGAAAAGAGTCAAACTTGACAATCAAGCTGATATAATTGATTTAATAATTTATCAAATTTTGTGAAGGCGTAAAATTCTTTTGCAACGCATAGAAAATTCCTATTATCAGAAAGCATAAATAAATGCGTAACACGACAAAGAAAATGACATCATTGAGAAAATACAATATTTTATTATTCCTCAAAAATGTTTTTCATCAGATAGAACTTTTTGAGGTTGGAACAAGAAAACATTGAAAATGAGAAACGTAAAAATAGAACTAACATCATTGAATGAGCCTGCTTACTTCTATGAAAACATTTCATCCCCGTACTTGACGGGGCTATAACACATCACTTGCAATAAAATTATTAACTATAAAGTCTAGGTAGATGTAAAATATCATCAAAACCTATTGTAAATCCATTTTTTTCTTCACATTCCCATCTGGAATACAATAAAAAAGAACCTTTCAACGGAACTCCATTTTACAAATTAACCCCTTAATAGTTTGTGCATACGCCATACATACATTAATTTACCGCATTTTTAGTCTTATGAAGCAAAATTTAATCATTAATTAGTTTTATAAATTGAAACAAAAAATGTCATGGAATCCTCAAACATCTCAAGTGTCCAGCGGTCTCTTAGAGGAATAAAAACGATAGCACCCGTCCGAAACAGAAGTGGTCATTTTAATAGATATCAAAATAATTGAAACTGTTAAGTTTCTGTTTCTGTCAAATCTCAGTAGATAGTGATATATATGTCGATTTCAGACAGGGAAATACGTCAAAACTGTAATAGGACGACACTTTTAGCACAAAAGGCGCCAAAATGTTCTCTTAGCATTCGAAAAGTGTCCCGAGCCTTATGTAAACGAACCGTAACCTAGAGATGTTAAGTGCCCATTGATGTCAGCGACGAATGTAGTTACGAATCCTGTAAGTGTCATATAATATGCATTTCTAGTTGTTGTTTTTTTTGATATCCAGAAGTGTTTTCTTACGATTTCGGGCTTTTATCTGGAGAGCGAGTCATTTTCTATCATTTTTGCTCCACAGAATAACAATGGATCTCCGCCTGTTTTTTTCTGTGGGAACGTGTTACGTGTCGATTTTTTTTTCTATACATCGCATAGGATGAATTTTTGAAATATTTACGCAACAGTAACGAAGTAGGTTAGGCGAATTGACTTACGAAATAAGTTTAAGCAGTCTTTGGAAGTCTCTAAATCTATGTAATGTAGCAGTTATATCGTATTTGGAAAATAGAAGAGAAATTGAAAAATTGTCATTTATTAGTGACATTTTTTCTTTCGATCTATTTTTCTTTTCAGATCAAGATAATTTTTTATCTTTATTTCTACTAAAAATATTCCATAAATGTTTTAATAATAAATGCAGTAACGCTTTTTACAATATTCCAAAAACATTGGCCAATGACAGTCTAAATTTTCGAAAGGAACACAAAATAAATGCACTTTTCAAGTTCAAAGAATTTTCTTATATATTCTCGTTACGAAATAATAATAATAACTTTTAATCTTAATGAATCAAAACCAGACTCAATATTCTGCCCTCGACTTTCTCGTATACAATCGGAATATCTGTTTTATCTTTGTCGTATAGGGAATGTTATCTATTATTCATGTTGGATATCTTTCCTTTGACCGAATTGGTTTACCTTTTGAAACAAATTTGTCCTTTTCATGTTAGTATCTCAAATATTAAATTCTTTTTTCTAGCTTAGCTTGATTGGCAGAGACACTTTTTACGAGAATCAACGATTCTTGACTTACAGGGTGATGTGACAGGACAGGGAAAGTGGGCCTCTAAAACCTCTCGATCTAACAAATCTTGCCAATTGAGATCGATAGTCATAGATGAATCCATTCAGATCTATCAATCAATAGCAATGACTCATGAACAAGAGAAGTCCATCAGTCAAGGTCTCCTGGTTTGGAGCATTGAGGCTTTTTCTGTGGATCAAAAATGACTTGGACAACAGGTTGTAATGAAAAAAACTTTTTTTTCTTTTCTTAACTTCTAATAGTGCGTAAAAGTTCTCTTGCGTTAGCGACCGGCTACCCGTGTCACACCGAAAGATTCCACCCCGTTTTCAGTGTGAATCACTGTATGCGGCACTGTGTTTTTGCATTGTTCCTGCGCAACTTTTGATTTTATTTGGCAAGGGATAGCGTTCACGGAGTAAAAATTTTTTGTTTATATATGTGATATTTGTAAAGAGCTAATGAAAACGTGTTTAATCACAAATTATTTTCATTTTTTGATGAGCTGATATCCTTCAATATTTTTGTTCAATAAGAAGACAGAGTCGGGTATGATGGAAAACCAAACTCTGCTAATTCTTGAGTTCGTCGTGCTACCTGACTACCACTTCACCTCACTCTCACTCCAGTGAAAAATGAGCATCTCCATGAAAAAGCAGAAAATGGAAAAGAATATAAACGAAAACTGTGACAGTTGAAGAAGGCTAAAGTTAATAAGACTAAACGCAACAAACCTGTTAAAAAATATACAAAAAGAAGAAAGTATTTTAGCGACACCTGGACATCAAATGTTCTGAATCTCAAGACTCAACTCATTCATTTGAATTTCCTTGCGTTTACGATGATGACAATCTGGACCCAGAGGACCTCGATAATCATTATTTGCAATGATCAAGGAAAAATGGAATTGAAATTCCAATGTTTTCTGTGCAAGATCTGGCCCTTTCCACCTGCACATGCTGGGACAAAATCCAAGCCCATGGCGATGCGATATTTCAAATTGGCTTCATTTCTTAATGTTTGAACCTAAAGTTTCGATTCATGATATTGCATTTGTTTTATGCTGCTACTTTAGTACGATTATGTTTGTTTTCAGTTACGTGCAATTTGTTATAATTAAGATGTGATCTTAACAGTTTTAAATATTTTTTGACAGCATATCATGCTGAATTAAATTGATGTCTCAGTTCGTCTTCTTACCCGACACCGTTCGTAATTTTACACTAACAGCCGGATAAGATGACGAAAATGACTATTTTTACTAAATGAAATTTTAGTGTCACAAATGTGAAAATAAATTTTTAAAAAATTCATTCTAAAGTAAAGAGTAGCTAGAATATTTCGCCGAAACAATAATTCTCCAGCAACGAATATTGAGGTCAGGTCAGAAAAAATCTCCAAGGCTTCAGTTCGCTATCTTTCCCGAATTTCCCCTATACTACAATTCTTAAGGGTTAACTTTATGAGTATCTTAATGCGGCTCTCTGTCGGTTGCACCCGTGCAACGACTGTCAATCAAATCTAGGGTCGAATTGCACCGGAGTTCTAATATAGTTGAAAGATGCATACTTCTAATATTATTAGCCAATGGGAAGGAATTTCTTATTAACGAATGGGGAGAGATTCTTATCAACGATTAGATTCTTCATTTGTATGCAAGTGTCGTCCACGTTTATTGCGACCCAGTGAAAATGTCAGAAGAAAATGGAATTTATGTTGAGTGAAAAGGGCCGTAGGCTTTTAATGCACGATAATTATAAATTCTACAAGCAGCATAACACTCAAGATGGATTTAAATGGAGATGTGCTGAAAGGAAATGATTTTCAATCATCTATGCGGACGAATAGATCTTTGCAGACCACAGCAATGTTAAAAACCGATCTGAATCGCAATCATGAACAAGATAAGAATTTTATCATTGTGAAGACAGCATTCTTCTCACGGACAACGAACAACATAATTCGTCTCTGCTTTGTCTTCAAACATGCACTATTTTACAAAGTCAAATTTACAATCAATGTTCAGTATTACACACCAATATTATGTACATCAAAATCTTCAGAAAAAAATGCATAAGCCAGTGGGATGAAATATTTTAACAATGCAATGAAAATGAAGTGTTATAAAATTCTTATACTACATTAATTTCCCAAGAAAGCCATTTTTACTATAATACCTTAACAGTGGAAAAAGCCCGCGAAGATGGAAGAAGCATCTTGATGAACTAACCAGATTGGAATTTATTGCAACATTATGAAAACTGACGTGATAAATACGCAAAAACACAAAGTAACAGCTAATCTTCTTAAAATTTAAATAACCTGAAACGTTCGTCAGAATCGCGGTAAAAACATTCTCGAAAAAAAAAAGAATAGATGGAACAAAATAGAAAATCAACTTTCAACCTGGAAACTATAATTCTTTTTATCCGGGGAAATTCACTTCTTTGAGTACTTAAATTTTCTGCACATTCCTATCTACCCTTTTTGTTTTCAAAATGTAAACGAGCAACAACCAGCGCGCAGCTTCGCGCCTTACCTTTTTCAGTCTGGTCATGAATACTCGTATAATAGGATTATTCTAACTATTGAAGAGTAACCTACACTATTGTCTACAATGGAATAAAGGAAGATTGAAACAACGGCTGTCTTTTTCTTTACCAACATGGATTACTTCACCTTTTAAAGCCTGATCTTTCATATATATATATAAGCAAAAAATTTGATATTTTTGCCATAGAATACTATCCCACCATTTTGTCGACATCTGCTATTCTTTTCATCATTTTGTAGAATATAATTACTTCAAGTTTTTTTTTATTAAAATCATGATAATATTTTGAGAAGCTATGAGCCCCTGAAGTCGAAGAGTTTTAACTGTTCCCATAAAATTGCTAATTTGATCATTTGCACCATATTCTGAAGAGACTTTCTTCCTTTTATTCACACACACGGATATCTCTAAATATGTCTTCATTATTTGAATATCATAATTCTTCTTCAATACCCTCTTCATCCAAGGAAATATTCTCTAATAAATCTTGACGTTTTCCATTTCATTATTACAAGCCGTAGTAAGAAAGGACCGTCTACCGGCTTGCAAACGCCATGATTTCATACACAAAAAGAGTAACACGAGCGCACTATACTAGCGGGAGAACGTTTGATCTCCTGCGTATGATTTAACATGCAACAGCCCCAATACGCGACGGATCTTCAGTGGAATCGGGTTTCGAACCTGGAACTCTCCGGCTCCAAAACAACATAAAATTCAAAAGTTCGAAATGGCCTTATCGTCTAATTCCTAAATAATAACACTTTTATTCTTAATTTGAATTTGAAATATATGATTTATAAAGAAATTTTTATGTTTTACGGTTCATGAGAGCCTCTTATTAAGAGACTAATGATTATGCTGCCTTATCACGGTTAACTTTCCGCTGCTATTCAAAATTTCATTGAACAGGTGTTTCCAATAATAATTTAAGTAACAAATGTTTTTGGTAAACCGTTATTCAATGTTTTGCTTAGTTTAAAGTCTAATTATAAGTAGAAATTTCTACTAATAATAGGTGAATGGGGTTTCGAGGAAGACACTTTACTACTAGGCCACTTGATCAGAAAAGTACTAGCCTGCTAACCTTTTGATTAGGGTTCAATCAATCGTTCGCTTTTCTTTCCAAGATATTTTTTTGAAATTAAAATTTAATTTAAAAAATTATAAACATGTTTTATTAAAATATGAATAATTTTTAAGCATTAAATAAGTTTGTATTTATCACCCTAAATACTAGCATTTTTACTTTTTTCCAAAACTATTTTTAAAATTTTTAAGATTGCAGTAAAAGATAGAAAATGGTTTTGCAAAATTTCTGGTAGTAAGTAAGGGGTGATAGAGCACAACTATAGAAAAGCACAAATCACGAGGGAAAGTGTGGTCGGAACTGAACGTGTAACCGCTAAAGGGAGCATTCCAGCAATATCTCCCATGATATATTGCGAACATATTAACTAGAGTAAATTTCATTCGATCTGAACCGGCATGAGATGTGTCGGAGCAAAAGTCAAAATCTGGGCAGAGTTCGTATGTGGGGCTATTCAGCTCATAAGTGTTGGAAATGGTGGTGGGAAGGTGAAATTTCCATTTCCCCAGAAAACACCATATTACAGTAGAACCCCGGTAATCCGGATACGCGCTAATCCGGAACTCTCGGTAGTCCGGACGGTCCATGGAGAAACAAATGGACACAGACAAATGTAAATTTAAAAGATGTGTTCAGTCTTGCTAAATGGGCATCTGTGTCTACATTGCTGATCAACAAGTCGCGGAAAAATTTGCTTCCAATTTTATTGATTCTGTAAACTCCATCAAAAATTTTCATTCTGAGGCTAGGTACTCAACACTTCATTACAGTGGGCTGAAGAGCAAAATTTTGAAGCACACGGAAATTATGCTCCTCACACGTTTAGGAAACCGCACATTTGAATTAAAAATTGGAACGGCCGCGCAAAGAAAAATATGACTTTTTTGGACACTGATTATGTTCATTCACTTGCATATGTAGTAACTATGCATGTACATATCATGTTCATTAAATTTATCCATACAAAGTTAGTTCATACAAATATACCATAATACCTATACATCCATTTTTTGAAAAATGTGTTTTACGTTATTTTTTAAAAACCTCGCTAAACCGAAAATCCCGCTAATACGGACGTCCATGTGCCTGAAATCGTCCGGATTACCGGGGTCCTACTGTATTAAGTATAGCAATTCAGAGAAGTATTGCCTTATCATAACGAGCAGCATTTTTCTAGAAATTTTAACATATTTACGATTGCTCATAAGTTATGGACTCAAAAATAATTTTAAATCCCAAACTTTGGCTGCTTTTTAATCTACGCTTGCGCACATCTTTGTAAAGCTCTCTTCAGTAGCTTTCTCGTCCATTCTATTTCATCCTCATACCTCTAACCCATATTGAAATTTCAGGTGCAATTCGTTGAGCGATATATATTTTTCTTCTCCGTATAACTCCGATGAAAAAGAAATCTCCCTTCGCTTTCCGGCTTCTAGACAAAGAGTTTTTTTATTTATTAAAAGTGTGACTAGTTATTTCGTTAGCAAATTTTTAAATAAATATAACCTGCTGATGTAGACAAGCTAAACTGTTATTTTCCTATTAAATATTTTGTTCGTATTAATTCGTTACTAATAATAATCCAATCTCAGAACTTTTATCTTCGCTTATTGTAACATTAACATTTTCACCATTTATCTGGATAAAAAAATAACAGCGTCGAATCTTATTTTTGTTTACCAGCCAGGACATAAGAATCCAAGATTTAAAATATAGAAATTCCGCCACAACCACCTTCTCCACCTCCTATTCGTCCTGCATATAAAATGTTATAAAGAAATACTTTTTAAAAAATTATTGGTACTACTTTTAAGGTGGTTTTACAAATCTATTTTTTTTGTATTTTTAACGCTCTTTAATGAATAAATTATGTTTCATAAGTAAATACAGAGATAAATGAATCATTGTAAGGAGAACCTATTCAAGAAAAAAAAATAATTATTTAATAAGAAAATTGCCCTTCATTGAAATTAACCTGATACCGCCGTTACCTCTAGAATGATTACGCTATTTTCAATTGATGAATGTTCACATATTCTGTTATACTGCAGACAAGGTTTTTTACACATGAGAGCTACCTGTTTAGGAAAAACATCAGGAAATGATTTTAGTTTAATTAATTTTTTATTATTGGAATATAAATTTGAAATATTTGAGTCTTGAATGTTTCAACATCTTTCGGATTCATCTATGCCTTACTTCAACTGTTAAAATTGATAAAATTAACGAAAATTGAATTAAAAATTAATAGAATTTGAATTAAAAATTAATTAAAATTCTTTTGCATTATACAGAAAGGCGCATATGCAGCTGCTTCTGATAGAATACACGAAAAACAAAATTAGAACTTCGAAAAATAAGTTAAAAATTATAAAAAAATAGGCATTAATAAAACCTTAAAATAAAACACAAAAGAGCAAAATAAAACGAAAAATACAATTAGAATGAAAGCAAAATGGAAGAAAAATGTAAAAGAACCAAAATGGCGATTCTCCTCAGAGGCCACACGCCATTGTAGCTCTGAAGCAGGACAAAAATTTTCTGAATAAAGGAAAGACCATTAGTCAAAATTATTCCTTTATGTGGCCTGAATTTTTGTCCAACCTCTGAAAATATGATAAAAGGAAAAAAGAAAAAACACGACAGATACCTGTACAACAGAATCAAAATTGAGACAAACCAAAAAGTCATCCTCTTTCAAAAACAGACACTCTAAATAAGTGAAGCCAATAACATCAAGAAGCAAGCCCCTAGCGCCATGTATGTGAAAGAATTCGAACTATTTTCCAGAAAAACAGAGATTCTTAAAACTGTTTTTTTAGAAATTTATTAACTTCTGGGAAATAACCAGGATATCCGTTATCTTTTAATATATTTTTTAAATTATCTAAAGCCTTAACAAAAGTATATTGGTTATTACAAATATTTTTAATCCTATTAATTTGAGAAAATATAGAATTTCTTACCATTTTAAACTGAAGACACGTATGAAAATTGCAGAGTGTAATAGCTTTCAACTTAAAATCTTTACGTTTATTATAAATTCCGACAGAGATTCCTGAATTTATAATTTTAATTTCCAAATCCAAAAAATTACATTTGTTCACTTCATATTAGTTTTATTTAATTTAAGCTCCTCTGGATAGCAGTTAAGAATGGAATTAACATTATCATGATTAAATAATAAAAGGTCATCAATAAAACGGAATCCGAAAACAAGTTCATTCTTAATTAATTCTCTCTCAAATGAATGAAGAAATAAATTGGCCAATGCACTGGAGAAGCAACAACCCATAGGAATTCCGAGAACTTGTTTATAGTAGTTAATTTCATTAAATAAATAATTTTCACAAATATTAGCTCTGCAAATTTCTAACCATTTATATTTATCAATTAAATCAGTATTTAGGTACAGATCATATATATTTGAGCAAACTTCAATTAATTTATTGTGTGGGAGACTAGTAAAGAGAGTTTCAAAATCAAATGTAAAAATATTATAAATTTTATTTTCCTTGATAAAATTCAAAATTTTAGTATTATTGTCAATTATAAAGTTCTCTTCTTCTTTTATTTTGTTAAGAATAGTTTTAAGAAATTTGAAGAATAATTTTCCAAAGTGATAATTATAGCAGCCAGTGCCACAAGTGACAAAACTGAAATTTACTTCAACTGTAATTCTGATTTCAGTTCACTCGATTAAATATGGCTAACGAATTTCAATTGTAATGAAATATTCTTTAAGAATTGAGAGCAAAATTATTTGATTCTTCAAGAGCTTTTAAAGCTTGAATATTTGCATTCTGTTTCTGTGTGATTATTGAGACACTATATTATGTGTGTTGTAGTATGTATCACATTTGTAAGCAAAAGTATGCCATGAAATGACCGTTTCAAAGAGTTGCGGCGCTTTCATAAATTGTCAATCTCGGTCTTGATTTATCGCACCATGTATCGTCATCCGAAAACATAACTTGTATACATTCATCTAGAGAATTGAATTAATTGAAAGTACCAAAGCAACTACTCGTAGGATGTGCATTAAATTTTACCGAATAGAAATCTGCTGAATTACTAATCCTATGGCCATATAGATCACAAATTTAACAAGGATATTTTTCTTTTGGCTACATGATCTACGGACGTTCAAATAGATACTATTAATATTCAGTGTCATGCTCTGAGTTTTTGTTAGAAATTTGCCCGAGATACCTGGATCTTTTGTCGTGTAAGTGATTCCTGTGTCCTGCCTATAATTCTGTAAATCTCAGGCAAGTCGATGAAAATCTTCTATTAATTTGGTATTATGTATTCCGCGTGCGTATGTACGAGTAGAAATTTCGGTCATAAAAATGCTTATTTCTTTGACTTATATAGTTTTTCTCACATTCTTATCTTACATAATATCTTTACTCAAATACGCGATTTCAGGAAATTTAACATTTCAAAATGTACTGATTTTGTTGTCCTTTTTTTATCTTTCGACTTATGCCAGAAGATCTGCGATAACCGTTTAAACGGAGCACAACAGCAACAACAACGTATGCATCATTCAAGAATTTATACAAATACTTTTTCCACTTCAATAACAAGAAAATAGTTTCAAAGATAAAGATTATGTTTGTATAAGAAATAGAAACTATAGCTTATCATACTTTAGAAAGAGTAATAAGTGTTGCATAAGCTTTGAATAATTTTTCGAAGTATATTGCTAATTAAAAGATTGCGATTTCTAAATATTTCCTGTTATTCTTTCAAGATTTTATCTTCAATCACCTGAAGAGCTTATTTGTTTCCAATGAAAGGTTTTCTTCTTTTTGTTTTTTTGGGGGGAGGAGCAAAATAGTCAACACAAATTTTAAAATTTCGAAATTTTTCCGCGTTAAACGTGCAATTGTTTTTACAGTTTATATATATCCCAAAGAGTAAAGAGAGAGTAGGCAGTGATGTAATCATAATCTCAACACTGCAGCAACTCTGTGACTTGAATGGTATTATTAGGGGGAAAGTTTTACAGGATGAAGTGGGTGATAGATATGTTAATTAGTGGATCACTTAACAATAAACTACTATTTTAGTTTTAAAATATTTCATTTCAATATCTAGGTTTCGAAGTCCTGAAAAATGAAATTTCAACAATGTAGCAACGCATATTTTGCATTAAAATTTATATTTTATTTATGATCAAACATTCACATAATGAATACTGTAGCTCGAAACATGAATATAATTAAAATACTAAAAGATAATTTTTAAAACTCTTCTTAATTTCAAGTTATCCTCAGTTGCATAAATTTAATATAAAATCACGCAATGGGTCAGTAATATAAGAAACATCAGATATTTTCAGTATCAGAACATAAAATACACTTAAAGGCCTTTACCCTTAATACTTTAACCTTCTCCGGCCGCCTCTTGCGTGTTTATAATTTGAAATACGAATCATTTTTAGAGGGTCCGAATACGACTTCGTTTGTGCTGTTTTAAGGAGGTAACCTACATTTTTTCCTTACTAATTTCCCATGTACAGATAGAGAAACCGAAGAGGACCTGATATTAGCAAAAAAATAACCACCAACGCCCACAGTTATTCATAGACCAGAACTGAAATAATTGTCTTATGAGATCTCCAAAACTAAAATTATCCGTATTGGCAAATGAAGTGTACTGCCCTGACATTAGAAAAAAAATTTCAGATTATTTTCTAAATCTCTTAACACAATAAAATAATAGCCTAAACAAGAGAAAATAATTATTAACTTATTTTCAAACCTATAAATGAATATCTACATATTTAAAACTATTGGTAAATCATCATTGGTGGTCATCCCTTTTCAATCCTATTTTACATCCTCAATGGACACACTGTATATTTTAACGACACTTAATATCTTCAGTAAGTGTTTTTTGTCTTTATTGTTTCACGCTATTCAAATATTTAGGTTATCCTTAAGCAATTAAGTCGGGGATAAAATTCTTCGAGGGAAAAAGATTATTTATTCTCGTGACATAGAATTTTTCTTTCGTCAACACAATCCACATATTGTCACAAAAATCATCGAGTTTGTGTATGTGAAAGCAATTCAATAAGCAGGAAAATAGAAAAAAAAAATAATTCTGTTACTAAAATTCCAGAAAAGAAAAAATGTAGCAAAGTAGAAAAAAAACTAAGCAGCACTTTTATGAACTAATAACTCAAACAGGCTGCAGATCACTAATAGAATTCAGTCGCAACACTTTCAATAGATGAAAAAAGTCCAACTCACTGCCTCTTTTTTTGAGAGCATCCTTTTATACCTTTCCAGCGAAAAGTGAAATCACATAATATCTCCAGAAGGTTCTTGACATTTCCCGCTCCTAGTAGAGATTGGATCACAAGCCACGAATTTTTGAAAAGTTTCGTTTCGCCGCGAAAGTCGCCAATTATCTCGCAGAACCTCTAAAATGGTATCCAAGTGTGGAGTTCATTGGCTTGGCTCTAGAAAAGCCGCTTTAAATGTCTCCTTTTCCGCCATAACATTGCATGTTAGGAAAATAACTTTATATCTTCATAAAAATATTTAGCTGTAAGTTGCTACATCAATATTGTAAATAAAATTTATCGGAATTATGCCTTTTTGATTAAAGGATCCACTATCAGATGCAATTTACTTCTCGACTGGCGTATAATAATAAATGCTTACAAGTGTCAAATAGCTCATTGATTATTACGATGTGGGTATTGACAGTAGATATTCAGATATTGCTAATGTATATAAATAACCGGTATATAGACTTAAATTTTATATTTCCGCATTTTTATATCTCATATATATTTTAAGAAAATATATATAAAGAGGTTTCAATAACATTCGTGTACTTTCTTGTAAATATTATCATGTATTGATTCGATCGGTTTTTTGACAAGAAGATTTATTTACAATCGCAGAAACATACTCTTAACCTAAAAGCTTAAATTTTAATAAATTAAAGAACTAAAGTACGCTTTTATTTGTCTACGTGCCAGAGAAGCTTTTAGAAAAACGAATTTGTACAGACGCTGAAAAAAAAAGGAACCACTCACCATTATATCTGTGGTTGGTACGGTGTGGAATTTTATTGAAGGAATACTGTTCGGGTGAAGTGCTCGTCATCTGACCACGGTTCAATATTATGAGGTCTGTCACCAAACGGCCCTTGTGTTTCTTCTACTTAGAACGTTAATAAAAGTAAACAAGCCAACCAATGTGTGCGCGACTGTGTGCGTGTGTTGGGGGGGGGGGGGGGACGATTTATGAATGATTGTTCTTAAGATTACGTTGAGCAATACTGCTACTGATCAACGCCATCTGTCGCTTAAAAATGAAGTTTCGCACTCCGCATAGTTGTATGATTCCTGCTGTTCTCCAGCAATAGGAGTCTTCCAGAAGTACTTAGATATTTTGTGTTTGGTTCTATAGCTACTCGAATTAAATCTTGTTATTATAGAAATTTTGTATGTCAAAAGTAATTTGATATTACTACAATTAACCATATTGATTATACTTTGTCAATACGAATTTTCATCAAACTTGTAGGTGATTTAAACTATATCGAATTCCTCAGAAAACTTAATTTAATGTTAAGAACATTTAATTTTTGAACTCTGAATTATATCAGTACTTTCGGATTATATTTTACAAACACAAAGCCATGAACAAACGCAGTGTAATGTACGAATAACATGAAATTATTTCTTAAAATTACATTTTATTTCTCCGTTCATTAATAATCAATATTTATTCAGTTTTTTGTTCACATATTTTTAAAGTGTTTGTAAAGGTCGTGATACTTGAATACTAAATTTTTTTCAGAACATTTAACTTCTTTGACAACTGAATTTTTTCAGTGTATTTGAATTATATTTTGAAATATGTTGCTATAAATTTTTCGTTCATTTATATCATGTTTCAAAGAAATTTTAAAACACGCGATAAATTTTTTCTGTACTCGAGACTCATTATTCATTCGATTCCATACATGCAGAATAACACATTATAAACACAAATGGAAATTTTTGAGATTTTGTTATGAGCCTTTAGGTTAGGATTTCAAGCTCAGTATCTACTATGGTTTAATGAACTCGTGGAAATTCGAGTTACTCTTTTATAGTATCGGACACTAATAACAATCCAATCTCAAAACATTTAGTTTTCGTATTGTAACTTTCACATTTTCCTTATTCATCCGATTGAAATAGAACAAGTTCAAATCTTATTTTCGTTCACCAGCCCAGATATAAGAATTTGGGCTGTAAATAAGAAAAATAATGGTAATAACTATATCCGGACCCTGAAAAAAATGTTTAAATGAAATTTTATATAGTAAAAGCTTTTAATAAAATAGTGGTAGTTCTTATAAAAACATGCCTATGCATATCCAAATTTTTGGTTTAAAATATGTTCTTTAATGTATAAAATATATATTAAAAACGAATACAAATGTTTATGATTTTAAGGCAAACCAATTCAAGTTATTTCTTAAGAAAATTGAGAGTATTTCAAATAAGTTTCATACAAGCGTGAACTCTAGAAAATTTGCGATCAGAAGAAGGTTCACAAAATGCATTATAGTTTCAATTCAACCAAAACTGGATTTTTTAACATGGCAGTTACCTCATGGAAGAAATTGCAGGAATTCTGCAAAAAATATTATATTAACATAATATCCAAAATGGAGAAAATCACTTCCGGTTTAGTTTATTTAATTTGTTATTATTTGTTGGTATTATCTTAATTTGAAATATTTGAATTTTAAATTTATTTTTAATATTGTCTATTACAAATGAAAAATTTAAATTTTATTAGTCTTAGCTAATTAGACGTTTCTCTCGAAAAGCAGTACGGGAAAGCTCTAACATGCATGACAAACTTTGCACTGTTTGAACGGTGTTTTCACATTGTTTTCTTTTATTTCTCATAAAAAAGAAGTACCGGAATGCCGTGCCGGCTCCAATACACCCCTGTTCCCTGGAATTTATTAGTAAAGTAATGATGAAACACTGTCTAGATTCGAATTTGCTTAGTTATGTTTTAGAATTCAAAGTCAAAAATTATTAATAAAATTTCCGCATTTCTCTATTGATTTTGTTATTTAAGTAGTTCCAAACGTGGCATGAAAAGTATTTTTTTTATTTTACATAGTAATGCTATCAAGCTAATAAGGCAAAAAAAACTCATTTCGAAAGGCGCTCCGAGTAAGTTCAATGCCATTTACACATGGTAATTTCAAGGGTTTTTTTTGCAACTTTTGTACTTGAACTCTGAATAAGATTTTTTTTGAGAATTACTTACTTAGATAGAAAAAAAAATATTGAATATGCAATTTTCCGATAAAAAAAACTTTCTTTTTTTCATTAATGTACTTATCTTTAGACTTAATTCTTATAAATTCGAATTTTTTAATAAATCGAATTTTTATTTTGTCCGTTGTCAGTTTAGAATTACTCAATTTTCTAAACTGATAACGGACAAAACTGTTTAAAAATGTTTCAACAAAATATATAAATAATCTATAATATTTAATTATATATATATATATATATATATTGGATATGGAAATCGAAATGGAATATCACAAACAAAGCAATGTTGCATATTTGATACCAAATCGCATGATATGTTACAAATATGTTGCTAGATTTTTTCCTTCTTAGAAACATGTCTCAAAGAAATTTCGAAACTTGCAATAAACTTGCTCTTTGCTCGAGTCTCTGCAATTATTCTATAAGCTTTGATCTGTGGATTACACAATGACACATTATAATCAGAAAGTTATTTAACATAATTTCATAGTCATAGCCGGTTACTGTACTCTTTCTGGTGTTAAAAAAATTCTCGAAAAATAAGAGTATAAAATGAAAAACAATCATATTATTTCTTAAAATAAAATGAAACTTTCGATAATATTTTTTAAATAGATCAATTTCAGATGAAGCAGATAGGCTTTAGTGAACCAGATAACGTTTAGATCAACGTCAAAAGAGTTTAAGTCGGTGAAGATAAATTCGTGTCCATTAAAAAATGGACGTGAACCTCAGAGATGGAGGAACATGGAACTTACTATTGTGAACTTGTGCATTGACCAATTTTCTGTTATGGGCCCACCAATTGGCCCCTTTTTGTCTTGGCTAATTTTCTTAAGTGGTTTAGATTGTTACATTAACGTCTCGTTTTGAAGCAAAATCGGGAATATTTTCGATTGACCTCGCAATTTTGAACCTCGGTTAGAGGACGAGACCCACACCTGAACTGGAACCATCCTCTCCAAACTACCACACTACACTAAAGGGAGGACGTGTGCCCCCATGTATGATTTAGTGTCTAATAGGCCCCATACGCGCCGGATCCTTAGGGGAATAGGCCTTCGATTTTGGAGGCCTGAGGCCCCAAAGCCGAGACCTTACCACTAGGCCACCGCGTAACCGAATTTTCTGGTTGCGCTGAATCGCCAATTTGGCTGTAAAAGCGTCAGGACAATCATGTAATGCGGATAACCGAAAGCAGAATCTCATTTCGAGATCAGTTAGTTTCTCGAAATATATATTGCTAAAGTAGTGAGATATTGACTGAGATTCCTATCATATGTTCAAGATTTGATATTTAATCACCCGAGAATTTTTTTCCCTGCCGAATGAAGGGATTTTATTCTGGCTAGAGGAGGCGAAAAATAGTTAACAGAAAATTTTTATATCTTCGTTATTTTTCTGGGTCAAGACATGCAAGTATTTTTAGAGGAAATTTTTATTCCAAAGAGAAAAGTAGGCAGTGATGTAGTCATAAGCTTTGGAGTAGAGGGACGCTCCGACCTGTGTTGAGTTATTGGGAGTAGAGGTTAACAGGATGTAGTGGGTAATAGTAGAGGTTAAGCAAGGGGTCACTTCACAGTAAAATACTTTTTCAGATTCAAAGTGTATAATTATATTATCTAGTTCGTAAATCGCGAAATAATAAAATATCACAAATGAAACATTGATTCATTTGCAGTTACATTTTATTTTTTATTTCGATCAAACGTTGAAAAACGCCTACTGAAGCTCCAAACATAAATATAATTAAATTGTTGAAGTGTAATCTCTTAGAATTATATCTTTTTTAGAATTTTACCATAATTTTCAGTTAAACTAAAAGTAGATTATTTCAAAGGAAAATCATGTCATGGGTAAGTAAAATGAGAAATATCCTATATTTTCAGAATTAAAATATCAGAATACTTCATAATAAAAAAACTTGTAAAAAATGACGGACCTTGATAATTTTATCATCTTGATGTCATTGATTTTATTTTTTAAAGTAAAACTATCACTAATGTTTAGGAGGGCATTAATAGGAAAAATATCGGTCTATTTTCAGAAGATAACTTACAATTGTTTTCTTCTTTAGTTATGAAAAAGAGCAGTGACCGAAAAGAATTCCGGCTACAGTACACCCCTGAAATTACGTGGATTTATTTCTCGACTCTCTTCAAAAGTTTGGGTGGATTATCCAAGCTAATGTCTGCTTAGTCCTATACTGATACAACCCTCTGGATAGGCTGTACCGGCATGGGCAAATAAAGAAATAAATGCTTCATCTTAATAAAGCAACATCCTTAAACTGATTATATCCCTTTCTAATAAAAAGGATTTTCTTAAATTAACAGCAGGTAACAGTTTTTTAAATAAACAGAAGACACTATCGTATTTGTATATTTTTTTCTGAAGTCCATGCTGGTTTTCATCTAATCCGTACATAACTTTAATAATCTAATGTACCTTGTAAATGTTTCATTTTAATAACAAAAAGTAAAGACTCGTCATATTAATAAAACAACACTTTAAAAACGAGGAAGGAAAACATTGACAGGACATTTATGAAACTTTGGCATTGCGAATTGGGAAAATTCGCAATGCCAAAGATACATAAGGAAGAAACAAGAATTAAATTACACAATAGGGACTATACTGCCGGGAAGTGCAGGAATCCAATACTGATCAAATCTGACCGTCGGGGAAATAAAATTTCCACTTAGATTTAGGTTTAGGGGCGAGATTGATGAATTTTGAAGTTACAGTAAAATGTTTTAAATGAAGGTTTTCAGCTCAAATTGTCATAAATTAGGACGGTTTGAGGACGATGGGGATAGTAGTAGCATTTATGACAAGAATGTTTCCCTTCATTGACGGCGAAGAATGTTTGACACCTGAGTTAGGATGACACCTGCTTTCGTTGAAGAAGTTCCTATATACCTTCTGGATGTAATCTTCAGTTTATCAATTTCCATTTTGTAACCTGAATTTAGCTTGAATATATTGGGATTTTTTGCTCCCATGGATGACTTTCAGCGGGAACTGATTTACTATTCTGTTTCGCTTGTAGGATAACTAAAAAAAATCTCCTTCAGCCACCCGAGTGCAGCGACTAATCACTTATTAAGGAGCACATGGGTCGACAAAGGCTTTGAAAATTGCCGATTGAAGGCATACACAGGGGGCCTATCGATAACATTCTTCCACCAATTTATGTTCCTCAAATATGTCTTGCCTAAACCTACTAGACCATATATTTCTTGCCACTGCTCTTTTTTCGATAAACATTATCTTATTTGCAGTATCTCGATATTCATCTTTGTCTTCATTAAACGCCTACATCATGAAAGCTATAATGAATCACTTTCATTCTCAAAGAAACCGAAGTTAAAATGTACCACTTTCTAATAAACAAGAAGCTTTAATATAAAAATATTCCTTAATCAAGTACGGTCCTTTTCTTTATATATTCATCATTCACATTAATTTTGAGAGATATACATCAAACAGGATAAATCATCGACTCTTGTAAGGGAAATTTTCATAGAACTACAGTGCTTCCCCAATTAACATTAAAAAATCATCTATCAGTCTTCGTAATTTTTCAATTTATGATTAAGTCTGGAAAGTATGTCTGCTGTCAATTTCTTTATAGCTCTCTTTATTCGTTGCCAGATTTACGATTGACCTGTCTTTTGCAAAAAGGGAAACTATTCGCCCTGTTGTCCCACAACTTCTAAAATCTACAACAGCCGGCAGTGACTTTATGACCTTCGGCATTTTTTATGATTCTTTGGTCGTTTAATTCACAGCTCTTTTACGATGTTTTGTGTTCCCCTGGCCCACTCGCTTGAGAGGTCAGGGAGTGACTGAGTTTCCGGGCGAGGTGAATGAAAGTTCCGAATTTATCATAATTACCCTAATTTTCTTCTAAAAACCACTAAGTGAGACTTCGTATGACTAAAAATAATAAGACTTCTTAATTTTTTCAGCAGTGTTTTCTTGTTTTCTAGAACAACATGTTACGTCATTTAAAAAATCTTCAAATTGAAAATTTATGCTAATTTCTAATGGTTTAGAAATAAGCCATTCAGTCATGCTTAGTGTGGACACCCGGTATATAAATTTGTAGGGACAAGAGAAAATTAATCATAATTTAATCCGATTAAAATGAAACAATAAGTCAAAGATCTATTGCGTACTCAAAATTCTGAAAAATAAGAGCCCTAGTTTATATTTTTACTCGAATCACTGCAGGCTCTCTAGATTTATTACAAAAATGCATGCATTTGTTTCTTTGTAACATTTGTCGCTATTTCTCGACTGAGATTTCGATTATTTTATAGAATTCAATATAAACACTGTTTCATGAATGTAATATACCTACAAAAACACAATGCTACGCATGTCTTGAGATGAGATTTGGAAGATTTTATAGAATGCAAGATAGGCATATATGTGTAATTGATCTAGGATATATAGGGATAGAAATAAAAGACACAATGCTATGCGTGCCTTGCAATATTTCTAGCTATCATAGGTCATCTTTTTATGGAATAAAAGATATTTAAAGGAGTTTCTCTACACCTATAAAATTTTGCCTGAATAATCAACTCTAAAAATCTAAAATTCAAATGTCGATATCATCACCACTTTTGCGACAACACAATAAACAATTAAAGTCAAATTATGGAGGAGACAGATGAAGTAAGAAATGTAAGACAGTCTTCAATCGATTTTCAATGGCTAGACGAAACCCCTGTGGCGGCCTCTCGAACCTTTACATTTTTCACCTCTCACTTTGTCATGAGGCGGCAGGTGGATTTTTTATTCTTACATGAAGGATGCTAAATAGGTGCAACTCTGCGCGCGCACTATTTATCCAGATATATATAGAAGTGCCTTCTTCATTTCCGCAGTCCAGTCCAGACCAAGACCGAGAGAGAGAATGCCAGCAGCATAAAGCCACCCCACATCGGTAATGTACAAGCCTCTGTGTGATAGCACTGATGACAGCCATTCTGCCTGAGCGGAGTTGGAGCCTTTTTCAACGGATTCCCTTCATCTGAAGTTGCACGCGACTTGTTAATCATCAGCTACTCTAATCTAAATGTACAGATGGTACTTTTGGCTTCGCACTGAATGAGTTCCTCTTCTCGCTCAAGGATATTTGTGTACGATAACTTTCCGGATACAAGATGTGTCTATCTGTAGATTCATTTTTGATTTAAATATTTGTTTTAATGTTCTAAACGACAATTTCATGTTTGCACCGTGAAATAAATTCTTGTTTATAAATCTCTTGCCTGGAATATCACTTAGCAACTTTACTGATCTGAGTCATTAATGAAGTGAGGTATTTTGAGGCATCCTCTACCCCCTTCATATTTGGTGACCCGGACTCAGAATCATCAGTGTTGCTCCAGGTTTTTCTTGCGTAATCGGTGCGTACTTGATTTTTTTAGTTAAATTACTTTCGCGGCAGTCTGGGCGATTTTCCCTTGTAACTTCTCGTGTGTTAGGTTACATGGTTTCTTGCATATTAAGTGAACGGATCGGTTTTATATTAGTTTTCATAAAATGGACAAAGAAATTACAACTGACTTCGAAATTTCCAGAGTGGCGTTCCGCCCACCTCCATTTTGGGAACACTATCCCGAGATATGGTTTGTTCACATAGAATCTCAATTTTCAGGATCCGGTATTTCCGAAGATTCTACTAAATATCGTGCGCTGGTTTCGGCCTTAGACTCTAGAATACTTTCTCAAGCTAGGGATATTGTTCTGGCACCTCCTAGAGATAATGCTTATACCGCACTTAAGGAACGGATTATTTCTCTTTTCTCGCAATCCGAAAATGCGCGACTAAGACAATTATTGCAGGATTTGCATTTGGGAGACCTTAGACCGTCTCAACTTTTATCTCAAATGAAAAGTTTGGCTGGCGACAAAATAAGTGCTGAATTACTTAGGACTTTGTGGTTACAACGGTTGCCTATTCAGATGCAACAAATACTATCGGCATGCAAAGACGAATTGTCTGATCTGGCATCAATCGCCGACAAAGTGCATGAGGTGTCGGGTTCCTCAGAGGTAAACGCAGTTTCATTACCGCCTACAGATTCGGTAGCTCAATTGCGAAATGAGATACAGCAATTGCGTGATGAAGTACAACGACTGGCTCTCAACCGTAAAGAAATGTCATTCCCAAAGAAACCTCGCAGTCGGTCAGCATCGCGTACGCGTGCACCAGTTGAGCGGCACAAGCCTAGGAATTGTTGGTATCACTGGCGTTTTGGTGATCGCGCTAGAAAGTGTGTTGCCCCTTGTAATTTTTCGGGAAACTCAAGCAATCATCGGTAATGACGGCTACGGGTGATTTGCAAAAGGTTGACCGTCTTTTCATAACGGATCGTAAGTCTGGTTTAAGATTTTTAGTGGACAGTGGAGCTTCCGTTAGTTGCGTTCCAGCTAAAATTTATCGCGGAAGGCGCAGCTCTGATTTTATGCTGTCTGCTGCCAATAATACTAGAATACGTACGTATGGAGTCGTACACCTTAATATTGATATAGGCTTGCGACGCATTTTTCCATTTGCTTTTATAATTGCTGACGTGTCTCACCCATTATTAGGTATGGACTTTCTAACCAAATATGCATTACTTTTCGACTTTAAAAAGAAATTGCTTACGGATAGCTTAACATCGCTTCAGGCTGTGGGTACTCTTTCACGAGGACAAACTTTCATAACCCCAGTGCATTCAAATTCACCTTATTTTGAAATTTCCTTGAGGTTTCCTGAACTGTTTGATAAAAGCTTATCGCTTACCATTGCTCAGAAGGAAGTTTTTCATTACATTGAAACTCGTGGACAGCCCGTGCATTCTAAAGTCAGGCGTCTGTCACCAGAGAAACTTAAAGTAATAAAGACTGAATTCGATAATTTACTTAGAGCAGGAATTATTGTCCCGTCAAAAAGTCAGTGGAGTAGTCCAGTGCATTTTGTGCCTAAAAAGAATGGAACATGGCGGATATGTGGAGACTATCGCCGGTTGAATGCGGTTACCTTACCTGATCGTTATCCGATACCGCATATCCATGACTTCACTCATTTCTTGCATGGTAAATCCGTTTTTTCTAAAATAGACTTGGTCAAGGCTTACCATTAGATACCCATTTTCCCTGCAGACGTTCCAAAAACTGCTGTAATAACTCCGTTAGGGTTGTATGAATACAAGTATATGTGTTTCGGTCTTCGGAACGCTGCACAAACCTTTCAACGTTATTTAGATAGTGTCATTCGTGATTTGGATTTCTGCTACGCATATTTAGACGATATTTTAGTGGCTTCTCCTGACGAGGACTCTCACAAGAGAGATTTAGAAAGTTTGTTTCAGTGTCTAAGCAAAAATGGAATAGTTATCAATCCGGACAAGTGTGTTTATGGGCAAACTCGGCTTTCGTATTTGGGTTTTCAATAACAGATGTGAAGAGTGTCTCAAATTCTATGTCAATCATATATAGTTACTTATTCAAAATAAAAATATAATAAACAAACTTAATTATTAATTAGTCATTTACTTCTATCTAATCATTTACTTCTTCTAATTATCAACTAATCACCCGGAACATTTCGCACAGCTAATTGAATCTTTCTCCTTCTTTTAGCCATGTCTTTACAAATAGATTTTATACGGCCCAATTAAATATGGAGCAGTCTTTCCAATATATCTGGAGGGAATGAGCCAGTATACCGTGTCCATGAAGGACAGGGAGTCTGCCAGATGAGATTTTACGATAAAACGTCATTTTGTTATTAAATTGAAACCTTTCACCTTTACCTGTACAAAGATAGCAATCATAAGTATAATTTCTAGGCTCTCTCCAAACTATTGGTATACCAAACCGAAAATGTTGTTTTCACCATGAAACCATTGCCTGAATTCTTCTACACCGACAGAAAAAACTATATATTGAACCCATGGCTTGTCTTTATTCTTTATTTTCATGTTTAAATAAGCAAGGTGCACTTTTTGCAAAAAATCTAAAATGTTTCTTTGTTATCTACTCACCTTTGTATAATCACCACAGTGTTGCAGAAACAGTATGGTAAATTAACACATCCCCTGGAAGTCATTTCTCTCGGCCGCATAACAGACTAAAAGTAAAAATCTGTTCAACTCAAACCTGAGAACTGAACGGAACTTAGAAACACATTGAAGATTACAGGAAGGAGAATGATGATTGGAGAAGGGAAGGACAGATATACATCAACAAATAATTTCGGGATTTAAATTGCTACCTCAGGCTTTAATTTTGTGTTTACAGTTTACTAGAGTTTACTAGTTTAGAAAAAATCTTCAATTAATAATGGTTTATTAGTTTTTAACTAGAATTTATATAGAGTAAATTATTGTTATGAATCTTTAAATATTA